>CM058040.1:35501255-35615892 GCA_030169165.1 Centaurea solstitialis
AGAAAGAGAGAGAAATAAGAGAGAGAGGAAGTTTGACAAATTATGTGCTAAGGAGTCTTTATTTATGGTTTGACAATATTTATGTGTTTATTGGGCAGAGAAAGAGAAAGAGAAAGAGAGAAGATTTGAATGAGAGTTGCTAACCCCACTATCTAAAAGAAAGGTTTGACAAAGATGAGTGTTGTTAGATCTCAAGACTTTATTTTCTCATATTTTCCCATTTTTTATTAGTCTAAACAAAACACATGTATCCATCGATGATAAACGTTTTGATTTTATA
Organism: Centaurea solstitialis; assembly: GCA_030169165.1. Classification (NCBI taxonomy): domain Eukaryota; kingdom Viridiplantae; phylum Streptophyta; class Magnoliopsida; order Asterales; family Asteraceae; genus Centaurea; species Centaurea solstitialis. Next base: position 35,501,536 of record CM058040.1, read on the forward strand.
ACTATCCATGATTTAAAACCCCCAATCACAAACTATATTGGGAATCATAAGTTTTTTGTAAGTTTGTTAAAAGCGTATGTATAGAATCAAATTGTTTGAAGAACATTGTAAGTTATATTTTTTCGATAACTTTTATGATTTTTTTCTTTTCTAATTGCCCTTCCTTACATTAACAAAGAAGCTATTTTAGATAAATTTACATCATTAAAGTAGTGTTTTTTTTTTTTTTTTGAAAAAAAAGAACTTATAATATAAAATTTTTATAAATATGGGTTATTAATCTACTATTTTTTTAAATATGGGTTGTTAACTACTACTTCGAGGATGTAGTAATTTATCCAAAATGTTTACAGAAAAACATCGAATTTTACATCATCGAACTCATCTACTATTGATTTATTAGCTAAAACACGTAGAAAACACTTATATAACTCAAAAGATTACTATACTCGAAACCCGTGATATATATAACTATGCAATCTACAAAACACAATTTAAATTAAGTACAATAGGTCAATCGTATATAATGTTTTTTTTGGATTGATCGATTAATGAATAAAAGGTGCGCATTTTAATGTTTTTGGTATTGAAAGTGTGGCTTCTTTTAATGAATTCAAAGGTTGTAGTACAAGTTTTATATAATTTGCTTTATTGAAATTGAGTAGTTTCTTGAAGTTGAACTTTTCAAATATGGACCATAAAGATGCCAAGGCTGTCTCTCTCACAAGCAAATGGACGGAAGTTGAATGTTAAAACTTTGCGGTCCATCTTATTATTAGACCACAATATATATTGAATTAATGTCGCCTATTTTGGGACTACACACACTTTTCTGCCTTTTCTTTCGTTAATTTACATATGTTTTACAATATAAATAAATATGATTTAAAAGTAATATATAATAATAGGATTGTATTTGCGTAAGTGATCAAGTCTTATTTTAAATGATTGTATCACCTGACTCACAATTTTAGATATATAGAATGGGTTCGGTGGAGATGTCCCAAATTTTTTATAAAAAGTTTAGGAGGTTGTAGTTAACATATTTGTAATTACAAATGGTTTTATCGATAAAAATCATTCATCATCACTCATAAAAAATAATGATTTTGGTAGAATTCATTATTTTTCTGTTCATGACCCACCAATTACCAAGAAAGCTCTAGATAATCCGTTACTTATTTGAGTCTTTCACTAACAATTATGAAACAACTGTTGTGACAGTTTTGTTACGAATAACCCTTCTAACGATGAATTTCCCAGAAAAAAATTTGTACGTAAAAGTCTTACATTTAGTAATGACTTGATTATGACATTAGCAATCTTGAACTAATTCCCCTTTAGCTATTTTTTTAAAATTGAATTGTATGATATGTTAACAATAACATATAATATCAAAATTTAGGTATTTTCGTATTTTAGAAATGATTCTCTCCCTCTCCCTCTCTCTCTCTACGCCCTGAGTGATGGGATTTACAAAACCAGTTTGAAAGACAATGATTAAACAAAATACACAGTCAAAAATTAACCTTTTCAAAACTCAAATCCCACAGCCATGCATCCGATATATTCAACAAAACCGTTAACTTTGTAAGTCAAGGATATGTTTTAAAACATAATTAATAGGTTTCAAGTTCAAAATCCATGATAATCATAACTAAAGCAAGAGCCTAACTATATGTGCTGCATTCCTAGAGAATTAGCATGATGATCATGTTTGGCTCAAGCTAGTGGTTTCGTCAACAGATCTGCCGCATTGTCTTCTGTTGGTATCTTGCAAATCATGACAGCTGCTCTTCCAATAATCTCTCGGATGAGATGACATTTCCTGAGTATATGTCTTCACTGGTGATGTGCGCTTGGCTCCTTAGATTGTGCGAGAGCACCCATGTTATCACAGAATATGTGAATCGGCTTAGAGATATTGGCAACAACTCTAAGATCTGTGATAAAGTTCTTCAACCAGATTGCTTGCATCAGCTGCAATATACCTTTGTAGTTAAATCTGCTACTCTACATTGCTTAGAGTTCTTCTATGAGACAGCCCCTCCGTGTAGGGTGAAAATGTACCTTGATAGAGACTTGAAGTCATCTCTATCAGTTTAGAAACTAGCATCAGCATAACCAACAATATTGAACTCATCCATTGAACCTCCAAAGACCAAAAAACATATCTTTCGTCCTTCTTAGGTACTTTAGGATGTTCTTAACAGCCATTGATGTGTGAAAAATATATATATATATATATATATAAATTTTTTCACAAGTTTTACCTTTTAATGTTACCCTCAACTATTAATCACACATTCACAGGCAAGCGTGTCTGATCGGGTATAATATAGTTTAGGTAAGTTTCAGGTATCGTTCTTACCACTGGGAACAGTTAAGCTAGATGTTTACTAACACGTTAATTAATGAATCTACAGAAAAAGGTTTTGCTTTTTGGAAAATGATTTAATTTAGAAAAGATTAACAACTAATTAACTTAACCAAGAATCACGAAAACTGATAACCAAACAAACATTGAAGACAAGTGTATCCATCATGATAATTTAAGATTCCTTTTCAGATGATTACCAAAAGACATAGATTTAATGGTTACTGTAAGAATTTAAGCATAAAGCACCCTAGCATGAATATCTGTGATTGTCAACCAGGTTGGTCTCCCGACCCAAGTACAAGGATTAGAAATATAGTACAAGTCACCCTAATTATTGCCAAGTCGTGGGACCTTACTAACTAATCTATTCTCGGTCCGAATAGGTTGCTTACCACGTCACCGAAGTAAAAGGTAAAAGAGGTTTGATTAACCAAAAAGGAGTCTGCTTATTAATTAACAAACACACGCAGCCAATGAGTTCAAGTAGCCCCAGTTAAGACAATAACTAGGAATCACAAGACAAACATTCAATAAACCACAAATCTAATAATAAAATAAAAACCATAAATCAAATCATCTTTCAAAGTCATCAAACCATAATGTAAACACACAAGAACTAGTACATAGACATACTAGATGAGATCTACGACAAACCATACTATAGGCCGGCAAATTCGGCGTCAGATCTTCTCGAATCGTCTCCTCCGTGTGTTGATCATCGAGCCTCCATCTTCTTGGGTTGGAATGTAACGCCCCGATTTCCCAAACAGATAATTAACGCAACATAAAATCAACCCATTGATCTAACGCAATGGAATTCAATATACTAAATAAAGCAGTAAAGGTTTAGTGCACGCGTAACAACCCTCCACGGTTGAGATATAAAATTTTAGGTATCTAGTGCATAAATAAAAACTAAGGGCTTCTAGCTTATCCTTCAAGCCTTCTGCTTACCCTTCCTACTTCCACGGGCCTCGCTTGTAAAAGATAAAAAGAAAATTTTTGGAAAGCGAGGGTTAGACCATAGGGTCTAGTGAATTCCCTCAAAACAGATAACCATAGTTCTGGCCCGCTGGCCTAACTTTCAAACATTCAAAAATCAGATGTGTTGCGGACAAAGAGAAACTCCGTCACATAGTGACCATCAGTTTAGGCCCAACCGGAGCCCAACTATTCCCAAGGGGCGTAGCCCCGAGGTACCCCAAGTGGCTGATCAGGCCAAATGGTAACCACTCCCGAGGAACATATAGTTCCAAGGTACCCAGTGTCCTTAATACAACACATCTATCAGCAAATCAGTTCATATAATACCATTTGAAGCATGCTTAAATGTGATTAACGTTTCAGTACATGTTATCATAAAATCATCAGGCATTTATCATGCAAATCAGTTTTCAAAATGGAATGGGTATTTAAAAGCAGTTAAAGATTTATTGTAATAACCAAGATCCTAGATGGAGTTAAATAAGTTAAGTTACTGTTAATTGACCTTTTGTGAGAATATGATGATCTTAGGGGTTAATTATGTAACTATTGAAAAGTTTAATGGTATGGGCTTTTACCATTTTAGGTATGGGCTTGGCCCAAAACCCTAGGTATTTAAACCCTAAACCCTAATCTTTGCCATTTTTGGGAAAGATTAGTGTGTGTGTTTAGTGTGTGTTGGAAGATCTAGCTTGGAGCCATTTTTATCATCTTCAAGGTCGGGAAATCATCACCGAGGTAAGATCTCGATGTTATTTTGTGTACGGTTTATCTAAATTGATGCGGGATTAGCTTAGTGACCTTCTAGAATTAATTTGGATCCAATTGGATTAGTCTTCTTCGAGATTTGGGCATTTTTATGAATCTGCTCGGTTTTCCGATTCGGATTTTGAGTTTTCCGAATCGGGAAACATGTTTTCCGAATCGGAATTCATGTATCCCGAATTGGGACTCATGTTTTCCGAATCGGTTTCTTTGAAGCTTGTTTAATTGTTTCGAATGCCTTTCCCGAACTGGAAACTATGTTTTCCGAATCGGGAATTGGGCTGGCCTAGTCGTTATGCTGACCTCGTTCCTTGCGAATCGGGAATTCGGATTTGAGTGTTTTCCGAATCGGAAATGGGTGTTTTCCGATTCGGAAAAGGAGGTTTTCCGATTCGGATTTTTGTAAGTCGGAAAATATGTTTTCGAGTCGGATTTTTGAGGAGTTTCATTTGTAGGGTTAGTTTTCGGAGAAGTTTTTCCATAGTGATTTAACCCTATAGAAATAAAATTTTTCGAGGGGCGCTGCCCCTCAGACCCCGTAAGGGCGGCTCCCCTTGACCCCGTCCGCTAACCGGGTAGCGGAACCCCCGTGCTAAGTCTGCCTAGGGATGTCATAGTAGTGGGTTTTGTTGAGCGCAATTATTAATGCCTTAGATATTTACAGGCACGTTAGACGAGGTCCGTGGGAGGACAGTGAGATCTACTCAGGTGAGTTCCCTTGCCTGAAAATGAATGGATAGTTTTCACTGCTTTCATAAATATATATCCATTCGATTTGCGAACTGTTTTGCTATTGATGATGAACTGTTTTGTGGAAATATGGATAATTGATGAATTACGTTTAATGCATGCTTAAATGTAAATGTTGAAATGTTTCGGATTGAAATGTGTTGCAAGTATGGACATTGGGTACCTTGGAACTGTATGTTCCTTGGGAGTGTTTACCATTTGGTCTGGTCCACCATTTGGGGGTACCTTGGGATAGCGTCCCTTGGGAGTGATGCGATTGTGGCCTCGGTGCCTTGTGGAAGTTCTTTGTCCGTAACACATTTGCATTGCCAATACTATCAGATTGTGATTTTACGGCCAGCGGGCCGGAATTGTTGATTAACTGTTTTGAGGGAATTCACTAGACCTTTCGGTCTAACCCTCGTTTTCAAATTCTAAAAACCTTTTCAGGGAAAGATCGTGTTGCGAGAGGGAAGGAGAAGGTAGGCGTCTAGCGTAGCTCTACCAGTAGAAGTTAGTACTTTATCCTAAATTTAGAATCTCAGCTGTGGAGGGTTGTTCCGCATGCACTCTTAAACCATTTACTTTTGTGTTGAGAATTCTAAGACTTATGCGTATTAGATCACTGGGAATTATTATTAATATTAATATTGCTTAATTATTTGCTGTGTTATTTTGGGTATCGGGGTGTTACAAATTGGTATCAGAGCATTAGTTTAAGTGAATTAGGTGACCAGGATTGGGCCTAGTCTTAAACTGTAGGATTGGAACACAGCTGAGATATTAGGACTTTAGGATTTTGCCTAAGAGTTGTGGTCGGGTATGGAAGTGTGAGGACTAGCGTGTACCATGGAAACGTGCTTACACCTGGCCAGTGTAGTCACGGGACCATGAATACATGTGAATACTTACACCGCCTGTAAATCCAGTCGTTTAGGGTTATCTAAATTTTATGTTACTATTTCAGTATCGATGGCCGGACGTAGCCTTCGAAGTAGGGTGATACCAGAACCTGAGGCCCCACCGCCGCCTGCTCGGACGACCGCGGTTCGAGGAAGGGCTGGTGGTCGGGGTAAGGGCCGGGGAAAAAGAGGAGCTCGTAAGGCTGCGCAACAGTGGTAAATGAAGGAACTCGACGTCAGACCAGGGGTAACCGCAGGGCGCAGAGTGAAAGGCCGCCCGTCGCACCAGAACCATCGCATCAAGAGAGTTCTGCTAGCCAACCGGCAGCTTTTGTTACCCATGAGGCCTTTCAGGCAGAGATGGGCAAGATTCAGGACGCTCTGCAGACCCTGCTGAACCAGCAAGAGAAGTCGAAATCTGATGGCGGTCGAGAGGATTCTGGTATGACTAGCCCACCGGCTACTGTGGTCGGCGGAGGATCGCAGCAGACACCACCCGCAGCTGGGGATCCACCCAGGTCGACTCACGGGTGTAGCTACAAGGCGTTTGTTGCCTGCAAGCCTCCTGTCTACAAGGGAGAGCGTGATCCAGTTTTAGCATTACGATGGATCGAAGAGATCGAGATGGTATTTGAGACCTGTAAGTGTGCAGCTGAGGATAAGGTAGTGTACGCGCGATCGATGCTGAAGGCGGATGCTTTGCACTGGTGGAATGTGGAGACTGGGGGAAAAGGGATTGAAGCTGTTAGGACTATGTCATGGAAGAGCTTCGTGGCGAAATTCAGGTCGCAATTCTGCCCTTTGGCCGCGACCAAGAAGATGGAAGAGGAATTCTTGCAACTGAAGCAAGGAGTGATGTCTGTACAGGAGTACACCACCCGTTTCATAGAGATGTCGAGGTTTGCTGAGGTTTACGTGCCGACTGAGGAGCGTCGAGTGGAAAGGTATATCTGGGGTCTTAAGGGAAGCATTCGGGAATTTGTGATGGGGAAGGATCCGACAACTTTTCAGGCTGCTATCGACGCGGCCGAGCTGATTGAGAGGGAGAAGGACCGCCAAGCGTCAGAGAGGATTGGAGAGAAGAGGAAGTGGGAAGGGCCATCCAATGATCCAAGGAAGGGAAGGTTTCCAAGGACTGATTCTAGAGGAGGACTGAACCTGAATGTTAGGTCGTGCGGAAAGTGTCAGAAAGTTCATCAGGGAGAGTGTCGATCTGGACCACCAACTTGTTTTCGATGCGGACAACCAGGGCACTTGTCCCGGGATTGCACTACTCGGAGGACGTGTTATCTGTGTGGGTCGCCTGATCACTTCAAGATGGAATGCCCCCAGTTGAAGAGGGGAGGAGCTCCACCACCAAGAGACCGGGCTATAGCAGCAAAGGAGGGCGAGAAAGCAGCACCAGCTTTAGCTAGGAGTCGAGCGTTTAGGATGACCGCCGAGGAAGCAGAGGAGGCACCGGAGGTGGTGACAGGTACATTCTTGATTAACTCCATACGTGCTAAAGTGTTATTTGATACGGGTTCAGACTATTCATATGCTACCCCTGAGCTTCTTAATCAATGTTGTGTAAAACTTGAACCATTAGACCATCCTTATGAGGCGGACACCGCCAATGGGCGAGTGTGGGTTAGAGAGTTTGCAAAAGGTTGTACTGTAGAATTGGAAGGATGCCTAGTGCCCGTAGTGTTAAGACTTATACCTATGGAAAGTTTGGACGTGGTTTTAGGATGGGATTGGATGATTAGAAACAGGGTAAAGATAGACTGTGAGCAAAAGATGGTTCGTATCAAATTACCGGATGGGAGAACGGCTGTAGTTTATGGCACTAAGAGGAATAGGAGTACTAGCTTGATTTCGGTGATTAAGACAAATCGATGCATTAGAAAAGGGTGTATTTGGTTTATGGCTTACGTGGTAGATTCAGGCAAGGATAAGTTAGAGGTAAAGGACGTCGAAGTTGTTCGTGATTACCCAGAAGTTTTCCCGGAAGACTTAGTCAGTCTACCGCCAGATCGAGAGATCGAGTTTCGGATTGATTTGGTACCCGGAGCGACGCCCATCGCTAAAGCGCCGTATCGACTTGCACCGTCGGAGTTGAAAGAGATGTTGGCACAACTACAAGAACTTCTTGATAAGGGATTTATCCGTCCTAGTACTTCGCCTTGGGGAGCGCCGGTGTTGTTCGTGAAGAAGAAAGACGGCACCATGAGAATGTGTATCGACTACCGAGAACTCAACAAAGTCACCGTCAAGAACAAGTATCCGTTGCCGAGGATTGATGATTTGTTTGACCAACTGCAAGGGGCTAAGTTCTTCTCGAAGATTGATTTGCGATCAGGTTATCATCAACTCAAGGTTAGAGAAGGAGATATTCCAAAGACGGCTTTCCGGACTCGTTACGGACACTACGAGTTCCTCGTGATGTCTTTTGGACTTACAAACGCGCCAGCAGCTTTTATGGACTTGATGAATAGAGTGTGCAAACCGTACTTGGATAAGTTCGTCATCGTGTTCATCGACGACATTTTGATCTACTCAAACACGGCCGAGGAGCACGGCGAACACCTACGGAAGGTTTTGGAAATGCTAAAGCGGGAGCAACTCTACGCAAAGTTTTCAAAGTGTGAGTTTTGGCTAAAGGAAGTTCAGTTTTTGGGGCATATCGTGACGCAAGAAGGAATCAAAGTGGATCCAGCTAAGATTGAGGCCATTAAGGATTGGGAGTCGCCAAAATCTCCCTCGGAGGTGCGAAGTTTCCTCGGATTAGCGGGTTTAACCGAAGGTTCATAGAACATTTCTCAGCCATCGCTACACCGCTTACGGCATTGACAAAGAAGGACGTCAAGTTCGAATGGACATCGACATGCGAATATGCGTTCAACAATCTGAAGGGGAAGTTGACTAGTGCGCCCATTCTTACCCTACCGAATGGATCCGATGGATTCGTAGTTTATTGTGATGCATCAAAGTTAGGTTTGGGGTGCGTTCTCATGCAAGATGGAAAAGTGATTGCGTATGCATCGAGGAAATTGAAAGTGCATGAACTCAACTACCCAACTCATGATATGGAGTTGGCAGCAGTGGTCTTCGCTCTAAAGATATGGAGGCACTACCTTTATGGCGTGAAGTGTCAGATTTATACAGATCACAAGAGTCTTCAGTATCTTCTTAATCAGAAAGAGCTTAACATGAGGCAGCGGCGGTGGATTGAACTACTTAGCGACTACGATTGCGAGATCCTTTACCACCCGGGTAAAGGAAATGTTGTAGCGGATGCCTTAAGTCGAAAGGGAGGTAAAATCAAGCCTGGCATTGTGGATTCTCGAATGGGAATTGTAGCTTACCGAATCAGCATTGTACCGGACCTCAAGTCGGAGATCAAGGAATGGCAAGAGAAGGCATCGAAAGAGGAACACTTGAAGAGCGAGCGAATGGTAGGATTTCTGGATACGCTGGTAACGGACACCGAAGGCATGAAGTGTTTTGGGAATCGAATCTGGGTTCCAAAGCTCGGAGATCTACGAAAGAAGATTTTGTTCGAGGCGCATAAATCAAAGTACTCAGTTCATCCGGGAACGAACAAGATGTATCATGGTTTGAGGCAATGTTATTGGTGGCCGGGAATGAAGAAGGATATCGCTCATTTTGTTGAGAGATGCGTGACTTGTCTACAAGTAAAGATCGAACACCAGCGACCGTATGGTAAACTGCAGCAGTTACCAATACCGGAATGGACTTGGGAACATGTTACCATGGACTTCGTGACAAAACTACCCCGAACGCCTAAGGGTTATGATACTATTTGGGTAATAGTAGACAGATTATCGAAGTCAGCTCATTTCTTACCGATGAAAGAAACGTATTCTATGGAGAGACTCGCGAGACTTTATATAGCGGACATTGTACGACTTCACGGGACACCCGTATCTATCGTGTCGGACCGAGATGCCAGATTCACTTCGACTTTTTGGCAAAGCTTCCAGCGAGAGATGGGAACGCGGGTCAATTTGAGCACCGCGTATCATCCGCAGACGGACGGGCAAAGCGAGCGGACTATCCAAACTTTGGAAGACATGTTGCGGGCATGTGTCTTGGACTTTGGAGATTCTTGGGAGGATCATCTACCATTGATCGAGTTCGCCTACAACAACAGTTATCATTCCAGTATTGAGGCAGCACCGTATGAGATACTTTATGGGCGGAAGTGTAGGACACCATTATGTTGGAATGAAGTCGGAGAAAAACAGCTTGCCGGACCAGAAATTGTCCAAATTACTTCAGATAAGATCAACCAAGTACGAGAACGACTGAAGACGGCCAGGGATCGACAAAAGAGCTATGCGGACAAGCGTAGGAAGGATATAGAATTCAAAGTAGGAGACCGTGTTATGCTTAAGGTATCACCTTGGAAAGGGGTGATACGCTTTGGGAAAAAGGGAAAGTTGAGTCCTCGTTATATTGGGCCGTATAAGATTATTGAGCGAATCGGACCCGTAGCCTATAAGCTAGAGTTGCCGGAAGGACTAAGAGGAGTTCATAACACCTTCCACGTTTCGAACCTACGGAAGTGTTTAGCGGAACCAGATGCAGCAATACCTCTACAAGAGATAAGTGTTGACCCAAAATTAAATTTCGTAGAGGAACCGGTAGCAGTAGTGGATCGGAAAATCCGTAAGCTGAGGAATAAGGAGATTGACTTGGTGAAAGTCCAGTGGAAGTTCCATAAGGGGCAGGAGTGTACTTGGGAGGCAGAGTTAGAGATGAGAGAAAGATACCCACACCTGTTTGTTGAGTGAATTCCGGGACGGAATTCTTTTAAGGGGGGTGTGATGTAATAACCAAGATCCTAGATGGAGTTAAATAAGTTAAGTTACTGTTAATTGACCTTTTGTGAGAATATGATGATCTTAGGGGTTAATTATGTAACTATTGAAAAGTTTAATGGTATGGGCTTTTACCATTTTAGGTATGGGCTTGGCCCAAAACCCTAGGTATTTAAACCCTAAACCCTAATCTTTGCCATTTTTGGGAAAGATTAGTGTGTGTGTTTAGTGTGTGTTGGAAGATCTAGCTTGGAGCCATTTTTATCATCTTCAAGGTCGGGAAATCATCACCGAGGTAAGATCTCGATGTTATTTTGTGTACGGTTTATCTAAATTGATGCGGGATTAGCTTAGTGACCTTCTAGAATTAATTTGGATCCAATTGGATTAGTCTTCTTCGAGATTTGGGCATTTTTATGAATCTGCTCGGTTTTCCGATTCGGATTTTGAGTTTTCCGAATCGGGAAACATGTTTTCCGAATCGGAATTCATGTATCCCGAATTGGGACTCATGTTTTCCGAATCGGTTTCTTTGAAGCTTGTTTAATTGTTTCGAATGCCTTTCCCGAACTGGAAACTATGTTTTCCGAATCGGGAATTGGGCTGGCCTAGTCGTTATGCTGACCTCGTTCCTTGCGAATCGGGAATTCGGATTTGAGTGTTTTCCGAATCGGAAATGGGTGTTTTCCGATTCGGAAAAGGAGGTTTTCCGATTCGGATTTTTGTAAGTCGGAAAATATGTTTTCGAGTCGGATTTTTGAGGAGTTTCATTTGTAGGGTTAGTTTTCGGAGAAGTTTTTCCATAGTGATTTAACCCTATAGAAATAAAATTTTTCGAGGGGCGCTGCCCTCAGACCCCGTAAGGGCGGCTCCCCTTGACCCCGTCCGCTAACCGGGTAGCGGAACCCCCGTGCTAAGTCTGCCTAGGGATGTCATAGTAGTGGGTTTTGTTGAGCGCAATTATTAATGCCTTAGATATTTACAGGCACGTTAGACGAGGTCCGTGGGAGGACAGTGAGATCTACTCAGGTGAGTTCCCTTGCCTGAAAATGAATGGATAGTTTTCACTGCTTTCATAAATATATATCCATTCGATTTGCGAACTGTTTTGCTATTGATGATGAACTGTTTTGTGGAAATATGGATAATTGATGAATTACGTTTAATGCATGCTTAAATGTAAATGTTGAAATGTTTCGGATTGAAATGTGTTGCAAGTATGGACATTGGGTACCTTGGAACTGTATGTTCCTTGGGAGTGTTTACCATTTGGTCTGGTCCACCATTTGGGGGTACCTTGGGATAGCGTCCCTTGGGAGTGATGCGATTGTGGCCTCGGTGCCTTGTGGAAGTTCTTTGTCCGTAACACATTTGCATTGCCAATACTATCAGATTGTGATTTTACGGCCAGCGGGCCGGAATTGTTGATTAACTGTTTTGAGGGAATTCACTAGACCTTTCGGTCTAACCCTCGTTTTCAAATTCTAAAAACCTTTTCAGGGAAAGATCGTGTTGCGAGAGGGAAGGAGAAGGTAGGCGTCTAGCGTAGCTCTACCAGTAGAAGTTAGTACTTTATCCTAAATTTAGAATCTCAGCTGTGGAGGGTTGTTCCGCATGCACTCTTAAACCATTTACTTTTGTGTTGAGAATTCTAAGACTTATGCGTATTAGATCACTGGGAATTATTATTAATATTAATATTGCTTAATTATTTGCTGTGTTATTTTGGGTATCGGGGTGTTACATTTATCCCATTCAATCAAGTAAGGGAACTCACCTAATCGTATAACTCGACTCAAGCTTAACTCAGGTCCTCCTCCTACTGAATCTGTAAATATTCTAAGGCATCATGATTCGCGGTTAATAAAAACCCACTAACTATGACACCCCTAGGCAGACTTCGCATGGGGGTTCCGCTACCCGGTTAGCGAACGAAAATTAACCCTAACGTCGAAATCTCCCAAAAACCGACCCGGACATCGGCCCGAAACCCGACTCGAGAAATGACAATTCCCGATTCGGAAATGTCAAATCCCGACTCGGGGAAACTGGTATCCCGACTCGGGAAAACCGATATCCTGACTCGAAAAAAGTTCAATACCCCGACCTCGGCTACCGGATTCCCGACTCGGGAAATGTGAATCCCGACTCGGGATACATAAATCCCGACTCGGGAAAACGTAGCATCAGGCACCAAAACAGCCTAAATGGTCCGAAAATCAACTCTAAACAACCCCGATTGATTCCCCATGCTACCAAATAACTCAACAAGTAATCTACAATGCGTTTAAGGCTTAAAAGTTTCGTTTTCGTACTTTTCTCGATGAATCCCGATGATGATGAGATGAAGATGATTAAAGCCTCCAAACACACAGACTTCACACACATAGAAATTATCCCCAAAATGGCTAAAATTTAGGGTTTTAGGCTATATAAGGCATGGACTTTGGGCTAAGCCCATTCCCAAAATGGAATAATCCATTTCAATGCCCTTTTCACTAAGTGGCACATTTTACCCTCTTTTTCTACTTTTTCGCACAACTGCCTCCAAAACCTGCAATATTACAAAACACATCATTTAAGTAGCAATTATGTCCAAACTAGGCCCAAAACATAAATAAAAGTGGGGAATTAATGTGAGTGAAACACGTATAATTTTGGAGTTATCAGCCATCTAATGAGCCTCACCTAGATTATGTTGATATCTGCTCGTGATGCTTACTGAGTAAGCAACATCAGGCATCGGGCCTTGTACATAGCATGAAATACATAATTGATCCAATTGCAAATGCATATGGAATAAATTTCATTTTCTCTTGGTCTTTACTAGAAACAAGACACTCGGCCATGCTCAAAGCATTGCTGCTTTGCATCGAGGTGAAACCTTTCTTGGATTCATCCATTCTGTATCTCTTTAGAACTTTATCGATGTATGTACCTTGACTAAGTCCTATAAGTCATTTAGATCTATTCCTATGGATCTTTATTCCTAGAATATAGGCGGCTTCTCCAAGTTTTTCATCTGGAAACATCTACAAAGCCAGGATTTTACTTCTTGCAGGGTTAGTATGTTGTTTCTGATGAGTAGAATATCGTCTACATATAAGACTTAGAAGATTACTATGCTCCCATTGGAATTTGTGTAAACACATGGCTCGAACTCACTTTTGGTAAAGCCATATTCTTTTATTCTTTAATCAAAGTGTAAGTTTTAGCTTCTAGATGCATGTTTTAATCTATAAATGGATTTAATCAGCTTACATACCTTATCATACTTCCTTAGTTAGTTCCCTATCTAGATATGCTGATATAGCCATTAGAATCCTGATTGATTTAAGCATCGCTACTGTGAAAAAGTTTCATCATAGTTAATGCCATGAGTTTGCATGAAACATTTTTCTACCACCCTTGCTTTAACCGTATGTATATTTCCATCCATGTTGGATTTCTTCTTGAAAACCCACTTGCACCCAACAACTTTACTATGTTCGAGCAAGTCAATTAACTCCCATACTTGGCTATCATACATTGTAACATCTCAAACATTTTTAACATAATTTAACAAGAAAAGTAAGCATAAGTTGCAGAAGCTCGACTGATAATAGACGATTATAAAAGAAATCCCAAATTGGGTCTTATGTAAATAAAACACTTCAACAAAAAATAATCCACTTTTAGTTTGTAAACCATAAACAGTTTCTCAATTTGTAGTTTCATAAAAATGTCATTCAAAACTCTGTTGAACTGCCTTCAATCCGAGTCATCAAGCGTGTGCCTTCCCTTTGTCTTTTAAGGAAGTACCTGCCACTATGTTAAGCATATAACTTAACCATAGGCATACATAAGTAAAACTGGACATGCATCATAACCATTTCTCAAGATGTGAGCACCAAGAGAATCATAACTGACACTGGTACTAGGCCTCTTGATCCCTATTAGACCACACTGTAGTGTCGCCACCACAATGTGACCTATCATAACCATTACATGCCAGTTTACATAAACCACAAAGCAACATATGATCATCATGCATAACAATCTTGAGCACAAATTAATGTACTCACCTGTCAACGATGTCTAAAGCCAAACACTTGATATATCACACGTTATGAGTTCAAGCACCTATAACATTTAAGCACCATACATACACATGAACAACTATGTTGATCCAGATCTCCTAAGACCTGATGAAATGATAATGATCATGTACTTTACTTAGTAAATAGGTCTTTGCTTTTATTACAGCTTGAGGAATTATCACTGAGATTTTTCAGTGTTATTCCTTGTTGTTTAAGTTGTACTTTGTAATTTAAAATCATCAGGATCAGGATCAGGAATTGAAAGAGTCTGTTCTGGAGACTACTGATCCTGACCATCAAAGTGAAGACCTCCTGAAGACATTAAGATCATACTCAAAGAACCATCAGCAACGTCGAAGAAATAGCTGATGACAGGAACAGCATGCTCGTGATCTGAAGACGGAAGTCAGTGATAGCAGGCTGCTCGAATTCGTATGACATCCTGAAGAATCATCAGGATACAGTGACCCCTGATCTTTATCAGTATCAGGGCTTTCCTCACTAATTAGTATCCTGATCCTGAAGGATTAGTATAATGTCTTAGTATAATGCACAAAAGGATTACACGCCTTTACTGACACAAAAAGTACACAAGGACAGTCACTTTACTGTTCCCTCCGTACTTATCAGACCTCAAGGCAACTGTTTATTTGCACAACATGCAAAAGAGATTGTTTATAGTAAATAGTAAAATGGACCTCTAAAATTGTGACACGTACACAATAGTAGGTCTGCATGCATTTAATTCAATGGGTATAAATGGACGTAAAGAAGATGTTCTCCATACCTCTTCTTCATCCATATTTCTACCCTAATCCTTTCTTTCTTTATCCCTTATTTTCTTATCTTTTCTTAATCTTCTCACTTAGTGCATAGTGAAAGAAAACTTAGATTGTTTAGTTTAGACTTAGTCTTTTCTATTCTGCAACAATCTGTAAATTCGAAGTGTTAATAAACATAGAATTTAAAAGTGAAATTTGGTGTGATTCTATTCAACCCCCCTTCTATAATCCCTTACACTAATCCTTACTTGAAGGTCACCCCTTGGGACCAACAAACTATAACAAAATAGGTTCTAAAACCGAACCCATCCCTTTAACCATACACCTATCGAAACCATCCCAATAACCCTCATAACCTACTAATCATTATCCCTTAGGATGTCCATTAGGAAGCCTCAAACAAAAACCCCAAAACATCACCGCTCGAAAAAAAGTCTCCGGCGAAGACAGTGCAAATGGCGGGTCACATGCTCGTTGTCACCCGCGGGTGACCTGTCGATACCCCATGCACAAAACCTCCATGAGTTATCGCAAGGATGATGAGGTTTTCACCTCCAAACCTCAAAATCGGCATCATTAACCAAATTGAAGCATATAGAACAACCCCAAAACATATTACACCAATCTAACATCATATAACATCCCATCGTATAGCAATTTGGTGATCAACTAATCACTCAAACAACCAATTTAACCTAATTCCCAAACCTAACCTTTATACATGAAACAACGCATCAAAAGGCTAGAATATACATACCTTAGAAGAATTCCACCAACAACATGTAAAATATGGATTGCTAACTCAAATAGATGCTTCCTAACTCTCAATTGAAACACCAAAATCGCCTAACTCTTCCCCTCTCCTCTCTAAAAATGTTTCCAAACAACAAAGGGAGAAAAAGGAGTTTCACCCTCCTTTTATACTTGCTAATTCAACCCTTGTACTATTAACTTGACTATAGCCGCAAGATCTGAAAATTACACAAAGGACCACAAATTTAACTTAACTTTAACAAACAAGTTAAATACTTAACTTTGGGAAATGGGGCGTTCCAACTCTCCCCTACTTACCAAGATTTTTTCTCTGAAATCGCTTAGTCAAGGAAAAACTCTCGATAATTATTAGACCTGATCTCAGCTTCTGGTTCCTACGTCCACTATGATCCCTTGCGGTGCTCCTATTGAACTTTCACTAGACCAATTTTCTTATTCCGTAAGGATTTAGTCTTTCTTTCTAGGATTGCGATTGGCCTCTCGATGTAGTTTAGCTTTTCATCAACCTGGATATCGTCAATTGGAACGTGAGCCATCTCATCAGCCAGACACTTTGTCAATTGTGACACATGAAAGGTATTGTGTATTTGACCGAGTTCTAGCAATAACTCAAGTAGATACGCTACCTTACCAACACGTGCTATCACCTTGAAGGGTCCAATGAACCTAGGGCCTAACTTGGCCCTTTTCCGGAACCATATCACCCCCTTCCAAGGTGACACTTTTAGCAATACATCATCTCCCACCAGGAACTCCAAATCTGACCTTTTCTTATCGGCATAACTCTTCTAACGACCCTGAGCGGTTCGCAGCCGCTCTTGAATCATCTCTATACTCTCCGTCGTCTTTTGAACGATCTTCATGCTACCCAAATCTCACTGACTTACCTCTTCCAAACAGATAGGGGTCCTACACCTCCTCACGTACAACATCTCGTACGGAGGCATACCAATACTGGCACGAAAACTACTATTATATGAGAATTCAACCAACGATAAATAGGTGTCCCAACTACCTCCAAAATCGAGTACACAGGCCCACAACATGTCTTCGAGAGTTTGAATCGTCCTCTTGCTTTGGCCGTCAGTCTGTGGATGAAATGCTATAGTGAATTGCAGTCTCGTGCCCAAATCCTCGTGAAACTTACCTCAGAAACGTGACATAAACCAGACATCCCGACCAGAAATCACAGTGACTAGCATACCATGTCTAGACACAATCTCCTTGACGTAAATGTCCGCTAACACCTCGGATAAGGAACTCTCCCAAATGGCAATGAAATGAGCACTCTTCGTCAGCCTGTCCGCGATCACCCAAATAGCATCATGGATTCGGGAGTACACGGCAACTTTGTGATCAAGTCCATTTTTATGTGTTCCCACTTCCATACCGGTATATCAAGAGGTTGTAACTTCCAATGCGGTCTTTGATGCTCGGCCTTGACCTTTAAACAGGTCAAACAATTCTCCACATAACGTGCTACATCTCGCTTCATCCCCAGTCACTGGTAATATGTTTTTAAGTCCCTATACATATTAGTAGCATCGGGATGTATTGAGAACTTCGACTTATGTGCCTCATCTAGCAAGGTTTGTCTTGCCTCACACGATGTCAACACCCAAACCCGTCCAAAACACATTAACAAATCTCAACTTTCCGGTACCAACAGAGCTAATTGGCCCTTTGTTGGATCGTTTGATTCCAATCTGGTATTGAAAAAACTAATCTAATCAATCAATTAACAATTAGATGCAGTGGAAGTAAAATCAGAGTATAATAAGATGAGTAGATTCATCACACATAAACACCAAGAATACACAGTTAATAGAATATGAAGAAGATGAAGATGAGAGTTGCTTCAAAATGTATTTGATTCGAATTGTATTCAAATTCAACAATTACAGAATATAGAAGCAGTACAAATTACAAGACTAAAGCTATCTATTTATACTAGTGAGTATTTGCCTAGTAGACACCTTTCCACGTGGATTAATCCTGGCCCTAGGAATAAAGTCGGTGTATAACCAACTTCACATGCTTGGCACGTCACCAGAAAAGATCCTTGTAATTTGATGAAAGTCTTCATCCATAGAGGTTTGTGTCACAGACCCTCTGTGAAGTGTCCTAGAGGCTTTGTAGTTCTAGACTTATACGAATCTGGGACCTCTGTCGATCCTCTGCGGATAAGTCTTTTGTAAGAACTAGGGTGTCATTTTTTTACATTAAACAGAATGGAGCTAACGATCTCCCCCTAAGTATGGAAAAATGAACTTTGTAAAATACTGAGAAGAAACTAAGTTCTATTACTGAATTGATTAAGAATTCACAAGGAATAAAAAAAACATAGAGAGACTATTCCTTGACATCTGGATACAGTAGATCATCCCTCAGAGTCTTGAAGAAATGAATGATTAGCTTTCTGAAACTAACTTAGACTCTTATGCTCTGCAGGAATCCTTCTATTTCCTCTCTGGTCAGACGACCTTCATCTATTTCTTTCGCCATCACCCCATAGATCTTGAACAGGGTGGTATTGGAGTATTTGTGTGCTTCTGTGGGATCAAAAAACTTTAATGTCCCATTTTCATCAATGTAGGTGAATCCATGCTGAGGCTCTATGATCACTTTGTTGTGAGGGACAGTATCAACCCAAGAGGGTTGAATCAAAGGGGTAGTGAAAATGCTCTGCCCAAGGTATAGAGCCATGTGAAAGTCATTTTTGACTTGTAAGCATAACATCGGCTCTCATCACCTCTGCGACCCTTCTTCTGGAAGATGCATAGGAATTTTTGCTTTCCATGAGTTTCGCTAGCATGCCGTGAAGATAAGAGAGATCATAGGGATTAAGATTATGAAGATCGGCATCTATGAAGATGTACTTTGTGTTGTCTTGCCCGATGACAGAATATTCTGTATAAGCATGGGGCTTTTTATAGAGAGTACGAGGAGAGACCCTCTTCAATTTGATGATGGCTTTGTTGGAGGCAACCATATCAGGGTGCTTTGTCTTCAATCCCAGCTTGTACCTCTGCTCTGTGTCTAGATCGACCAACTCTGGCTTGAATGGGGTTTTAGAGTATTCTTCGTGAAAAGACAATGGTACTCTTCTTCCAAGGTTTTCAATATATCAACAAACCTCGGCGCAGATGGCTTAGGTATTTGATTTATCTGATCAATAATCTCTTGAACTCTGCCCCTTACTACTAGTGTATCACCCTTTGGCTGCAATTGAACAAAGTCCCCCAGGCCATCGAAAGTACCTGCAAAGGACTCTGGGACACTAGAGGGTCTGGTGGATGGTCCTTCACCAACTTTAGGTGGTCGATGGGGAGGAAGCTTACCAGTAGCCATTGCCTTGGATTCTTTTATAGTAGCTATCAGAGCCTCATCTTCTAGATCAGAAAGGGCTCTGTCATCTATCTCGGCATCATCATCAGAACTGGATCCCGGCAAAGGAGCTCTGGAAATCTCTTTTCCCTTGTCCTTCTTCCTCTTTGCTATCTCCGTAGAAGACTTTTTTTTAGGAAAGAGATCACCAGCAGAGTCCCACTATTTTAAGTGGTTGCTTTACAGTTCTCTTCTTCCCTGAAGCCTTAGAAGCTTCTGTGGGTTTGGGCTTGGAGGATTCTTTAGGTTACGTTGGCTGGACTAGCTTCTATAGGTGCCTTCTCTGTTGCCTTATCCTTGTTCTCCCCTTCACAGTCATCGGGGTCATTACCTCCCTGATGGCCATGTGCAGGAGTTGATTTGACAGAGGAGGTTGTGGGAGAAAGATTCAAGATACTATCCAGAATGCCTTGGACAGTGTCCTCCAACCGTTTAATAAGATATTCAGCAAAGTGGACTGCAGCGGTGACATTGAGATGAGAGTGGAAGCGAATATCACTGCAATGATGTTGATTGACATCTGCTGGATATGTTTGGCGGTGGCTTTGTGGGACATACGGAAGTCGTGAGTAATGTTTTCATTCTGCTTGTGAGCCGTGTAAGATAGAGCTTCGACCATTGCAGTGATCTCTCTATTGGTAACCATTTGATTGAGGGTGCCTTGAGAGGATGCAGAAGCTTGACCCATCACCATTGCAGAGTTAACCATTCTCTTGATATCTACTTGAAAGTAATAATTATCAGCATAGCCCGCAGAAAGAAGATCGGTGACCAAAGTTTGGCTTGTAGAGAGAAGGTCTTCTTTGAACTTGATGAAATGATCAACAGAGGAAACAATGGAGGACAGAGCAGCTGAGAGCTCCTCTTTGGTAATAGCAGCAGAGCGGACAACATCGAGATCTGAGCATAGAGAGGTTGAGGCCTAAGTAAGCGCCTTCAGAGCCTCTGTGTTGGCTGCCAGAGCCTCTGCAATCTGATAGTTGGGGGTGGTCGAGCTTTTCAACTCTTCCAGTTTGGTGAAGACCTCTGTGGCAAAGGTTTTAAACTCTCCCTTCGTCACATAGGCCTCTGAGGTTCCTAAGTCATCAACACATGGTGTCTTAGTGGCCGCAGAGTGTATGGCGCCCTTAGCGGTTGTTTTGGCATTACCATCTCGGGGACGTCCACCAGATCTTCGAATCCCCTTTGAAGGAGAAAGTACTAGTGTTCTGTCAGTGTCTTGCATAGGTAGTTCAGAGCCAACCTTTGTAGAGGGACTGAGTGGAAACTTGGGTTGTTCAAAAGCCGAAGCCTCTATGTTCTTAATTAGTGTCTCTGAAACACTTTGTTTCAATTCTAAAAGTGAGTGGGATACAACTAAGGCATCCGTGCTTGGTTCTAAAGAGCCCTTGGGAGAAGGGACCCTTATTTCTTCACCAACACCCTTTTGAGAGGGTGAAGGCGGAATTGGGGGTTCCCTGGCATCTTTTATGCCAGAGGATGAAGGATTGTCCTCTGCCGAGCTAGGTGGGTGATAACCCCAAAATTATACATGTTTTGGTCGTTATGGTTTGTAATGTTTTCTCCCATTTTAGCTCATTTTTGGTACAATTCCCTCTTGAAAGTATCTGCTTTTCAGTTTTGTAGGTTTTGGAGGCCCATAACGTAAAAGTAAGAAAAGAAACGAAAAAGCATGAAATTGGAGATAACTTGAAGACAGAAGGCTCTCGCGATCGCGAGACCCTAGTCTAGCATCGCGAGAGTGACCACTTTCTAAAACATTCCTTCATGTTGTTCACTTGGCATCGCGAAAAGTCCATCTGATGTTGTGAAACAAAAGTCAACACTAAATAGAAGAGTCCAGAATACTCAAGATTGGAATTTTAGGGCGAGTTAAGTGCCTCGCCATCGCTAGGTAGGGCGTCTCTACCTGTTTAAATACAGCCTTCAAGCCAGTATTTTAGAGCATCAAGAAAAAGTCAGAAAAGTATTCAGAAAAGCTTGGGAAGTCCAGATTAGCCATTGGGAGAAGGAGTTGTATGAGCCAACATTGGAGAGCGGTGCTTAAACAAGGTGAAACCTCGCCGGTGCTAACCCTGAGTCGTCTTGCTGGGGCCCGATCATCAACTGTCGCACGGTCTGCATAATGTGTTCATATTTACTATTTTCTTTAGTTGTATTTATCTTTAGTGGCTAGTTTACTTTTAGGGCTTACTATGGTTTGATGAACTTGGAAAGATGATTTGATTAATAGGTTTATGGTTTATTCAATGTTTATCTTGTGATTCCTATTTATTGTCTTAACTGTGGCTACTTGAATTCGTTGGTTGGGTGTATTTGTTATCTGACAATTAATAAACACACTCCTATTTGACAATTAAATACACCCAACAAATGATTTCAAGTAACAACAGTTAAAACTATAAACAGGAGTTCAGAAGACAATCATTTAAAAGCCATAAATCAGTTCATAGAATATAAATAAAACCAGCATCCAAGTTCATCAAACCATAATGAGTACGTAAAGAAAACTAGCTACAAAACATAATGAAAAACAGAGTAGAATAATGATATGAACACATTAGGCACATCGTGCAACAATTGGAGATAATACGCCAGTAGCGCGACTCCGAGTAGTAACCGGTGACGTTTCACTGATATTAAGTACCTTCTTCAACTGTTGGTTCATACAATCTTCCGACTCCGTGCATTCTCCGTATCTCTCTTGCTGTTGCTCTTCTCTGATTATGTCTTCTCAAAAGTATATCAAACCCAAAGCTGGAAGTCTGAATTTAAAAGGCAAGTTAGGTGGACCTCGAGATCGCGAGGTAGACTTCACGACGCGAGGCCCGGATCTTCTTCCAAAAATATAGGATTTTATCCCAAATCTCTTTAGAGCTGGAAGCCGTGATCTCCAAGTAAAGCCTTTCGTAGTTTTCGCGATGCCAACCTTCAAAACGTAGAAAATCATCCAAGTCTGAGCATTCTCGCGGCGCGAGAGGGTACTCTCACAATCACGACAATTTGTTTGTCCAATCGCGAGAATCTGTTTGGCCTTTTTCGTAGTTTTTGTTCCGAGCACCTTAAAAACCTCCAAAATCAAGAATCACAGATTTTCGGAGTTTAAACACACTAATAAGGGACCAATCTGGGGGTAAAACCATTGATGTAGCATTCTAAAAACATATATAATTTTGGCTATATCAGTACAATAGGACCACCCAATGCACAATACGTCTAAAGAAGTTCCTGCCATGCATTAGATTCATGGGATATGCAGAATCCTTCAAACATACCTCTTCTTCATCTCTATATCCAGAATCCTTCTTCTTTCATTTTCTCTTCTAAGTTCTTTCTTTCTCTTCCTACATACTAAGTGCATTATTGAAAGCATTGTAACTTTAGATTGTGTACATCAGTAACAGCGAGACACTGATTTTGTTCTGTAATCGCTGAAACTGATCATCACCAAGGCATCCCTGAAGACAAAGAAGTCATGTTCAAAGAACCATCAGCGAGGTCAAAGAATTAGTTGATGACAACAACATCATAGCTCGTGATCTAAAGACTATTCAGTGATTGCAACCTGTCTACAATATACGTGACAATTTGAAGACATCAAGATACAGTGACCACTGATTATCATGAGTATCGTTGATTTGCTTGTTGATTGGTATCTTGCCCCTGAAGATAAAACTTGTTTTATTACCTAATGCACAATAGGATTATCTGCCTTTTGGACATATAGTACAAAAGTATAGTCACATTACTGTTCCCTTCGTAATTATCAGCCTATAAGGCAACTGTTCACTATAAGCACCATTTTACTCATACATGCATGGGTATAAATTGTAAATAGTACATGTTAGATGTAAAGATGAATCAATCTAACATGATCTAAGCCTGATCATGATAGATCTAGCATGTATATGATGAAATTAAGTAGAGAGAGAAAGTAGAGAGGAAAGAGAGAAATTCATATGCCATTCATATCCAAAAGCTTGACATACAATACAAGGCAATGAGGTATTTATACCTCATCCCTAAGAAAGGAAAACTTTCACAATAGGTCCCTCAACTTCTATTTATAAACATTACACTAACAATCTCCCCCTTTTATAAAAGAAGGAGGGACACTCAAAAGAGATAAACAACAACTCACTCAAGTTTGCTTCACTGCAGGTTTTCTCAATTTGAATTTGATCTCAGCAAATCTAATGTCATTTCTCAGTCTTAATCTTCTATCTATCTCCTTTACAAAATGCTTGATCAAAACCTTGTTAGCAGCTGAGATGTCATGGACATTATGCTTATCCATTTGCAACCTTGTATTCAAGCCATCCATCACCATCTTCAACATATCATCACAAAACAACATAACTTCATGTGAATACATTCTCTTCTTGTTACCTAGAGAATCTGGATACACACACGAAATCCTGGTCTCATCCGCATCATAGAAAACAGTATACATAACAAAGTCCTTCTCTTCACCAATCAGACTTCTTTGTGGTTTGTGGCAAAATAGCTTTGACGTCCAATTCTCCAATCCCAACTGAAAGTCATACAAATGAGCCAATGAGATAGAAGCCTTGACATGCCTGACAATTGCTGTTAGAGCAATTATTTCCTCCTCTGATCTAAAGGCTTTTCCTTTGAGATCATATAAAATCCCAAAAATCACATCAAAGCTCACATCCTAGAAATCTGCTTCTGTAATCACATACTCTTTCCCATCTTCTCTAGTAAAGGCAATTACTGGATAGAAATAAGCACTAAGCTTGTTAGTCTTGTAACTCTTCACAGCAACAAACTTGTAGTCAGACACTAACACTTCTCTTCTTTGCTTGTTCACCTTCCTCATATGAACGTATTCTCTTCTGTACTCCTCTTTTAGATTCTCAATCCCGTACAACTTCACATAACTCAGCTTCCGCTCATGATAACAAAACCTGCTCTTGTATTTCTCTTCCAGATACTTTCCATTTGCTCTTGTGAAACGATTCCACTCTGTTCTCTTTAAAAACTTCCCAGAACTTGCTTTCATTTTCTCCCACAACTCCACTTTCTTCTGATCAACGGGCATTAGATCATTCTGTGGCAACACTTCCTCAAGCAAAGGTCCTTCCACATCTTCCACTAGTTCTTCCTTCTCAAAATCAAACTGTACATCATCGAACATATCTTTCAGTTTACTATCCTCTGCACACCTTGCATCATTTATCTCCTCATTTGTAACTTGATACTCTCTGAGATCAGAAGCTACATTCTCAAGAAGTGCTAGAACTCTATCTATTTCAGACATAGAACTAGAAGCTCCTGAAAATCTAACTCCCCTTTCTTCTACACCCTCAGCTGGTATCTCCTCTTGAACTGAACTCAGAAAATCCAGTGTAGATTGCAATTTCTGGTACATCATCCATTTCTTGACCTCCAGTAAGAACAATAGCATCTCTCTGTCGCGTTGGTTGCTTTTCTCTTGGTTGTCTCTCTTCAAAACGATCCACCACTCTTACTCTTGGAGATGTCGGCTCCCTAGACGGCTCTCCTTCCAACCTTCTACGCTTCCTCTCCCCCTCATGATGATCATGATCATCATGCCTTCTGGTTGGCCGTCTAGCAGCTACCTGACAAGTCTCTTCAATCCCCCGAATCCGATCAGACAACTGAGATAACCCCTCGGTAAATAACTTGTTAATTTCTGTAAAAGTCTTGTCAGAGAAGCATCAAGAGTCGCTTGAAACTGCTGAAATTCGGTGTGTGTGACCAAATGAGCCTGAGACCGTTGTTCTTGAATGGCACGTTGTTGCAGTACAGTTTGTTGTTGTAGAACACCGACAAGATCACGATCTTCTGCATTCCCGGATTCCAAGAGTTTGGAAAACAACAACCCCTTTAATTCAGGAATAGTAAGAGAATCAGTCGCTAAATGAGAAGGCTGTGATGGAGGATCAGGCATTAGAGCTTTGCCTTTAGCTAACAATGCTACTTGCTTCTCCAAGGCTGAAATTCGGGCCGTCTCTGTTGAATAACATTCGCCATCTGTTCATTATTCGCCCGATACATGGAACGTGTAATCAGTTGGTTTGCAGTGGCTACTACATGAATACGGGAGAGATCAATATTTGGGGTTGAAGCCGTGCCAGTCGGAGGCGGTACAGAGACAGATGGTGTAGTAGATGCGGATGATACAGGCACTGTGGAAGATGTGGAAGCTGGAATTGAGGCAGATGAGAAACTACCAATGGGTGTTGAGGAGGAACCCAAAATGGTAGACTGCTGCCTTAGCTCCGTGATAATAGTGGATGCGGGTAAACTGACACTGAGGTCACTGAGACTTCTCGTTGATCCAAAAGTGGAACTCAAGGAACCCATGTTCAGCGTTGGCGTGATGTTAACACTGATGGGATTTCCCTCCGATCCTTGCAAGCCCGCAACAAATGCAGAACTCACTACGGTGGTTCCGGCAGGGCTACTGAAGCCTCCTGCAAAGGTGGTTTGCACCTGTGTCCTAGCCAACGAAAGAGATGTATTAGAAACAAGTGGACCTAGACTCGATATGTGAACAAGTGAAGTCGTAGGCGGGGGCAGCTGCCTCACTGTGTCGGTACCACCAACCTCCAATTGAGGAATAGGTACAAGTTGTGGTATATCCCCGTGTGAAGATGAAACTACCGTTTGTTGAGAAACGGAAGAGTGGCTTGGTTGGGTTGTGCATTGCATGAGTGGGGATCTCATGTCTTGTTCAATAGGTGGTGGCAACATATGTTCACCCCTAGAAGTTGTGGCTACCCAGCTAGACTTGTCTTGGGGAGGGGTTTGTACTTCTTTTCTAGCCCCTGTCTCACACTCACCATGTTTTTCTGCTTCCCCAACACTCATCCTCTCATCCGGATTTTCAACTAATTCTCCCTCATCCATCCTTATGTCCCTTGAGTCAACAAACGACTCGAGCCTTAATCAGGCATATCATC
The DNA here is from genome assembly GCA_030169165.1 of Centaurea solstitialis. Lineage (NCBI taxonomy): Eukaryota > Viridiplantae > Streptophyta > Magnoliopsida > Asterales > Asteraceae > Centaurea > Centaurea solstitialis. The sequence goes on from CM058040.1 coordinate 35,528,097, forward strand.
ATCACTATTGTCACTGTCCGACCCTGGAAGTTCTTCAGTAGACGCTTGAGGATCTACATCCTTATCCATATAATGATCACCACTAGCAGCTAAACTTTCCTCAGATGAAGAATCATGTCCCATAAGTCGGTTGAATCGTTGTGCCATCTCACTCGGAGAATAACACTGTACGTCAGGAATAGCATCATCTGGTTGTGATAAGTCCAACAATGACTCTGCCACTTCTTCAGTATCCAAGAACGTCGCATGAAGTGGAGATAAATCAAAGTCTGGCAGAGAAGCCTCAGCCAACTGTTGTTGAGCATGTGAACTTGCACCTTGATCATCTTCTATAGCCGCAAAGACATCATCCATCCGTATCTCAGAACTGATTTGACCAATTTGAGCAGCTACATTGACAGTTGATGAGTGAGCTAGCTGATCAGAATGGGCCCCACCCGCACCCCTCTTGGTATTTTCCCTCATCACACCCTGACCAAGATCCCGTGATCGTTGGTCCCTACGAACTATACCCTCACTTCTAGGGATAACACCTTGGGTAGGTCCCTCCGGTTCTGGTTGGACCATAGGTGCAAAGCTAGCCCTATACTCTATCACACACGCCACATTCTGATCAGCATATGCCAAAAGTTCTGAAAATAAAGGAACCTCCGGAGCAAACTCCTGCTTCGGATATCGAATAGACTGCATATCATGAATCTTGACCTTCTCTGCATCTGATCGGCGCGGAATATCCGGATTACGCTGCATTGCACTCGCTATAAGAATACTTAGAAACCTCGGGAATGGTAGATGCTTTTGTCGCTTGGCTAGAAGCTCCTTGAGATCGTAAAAAATCAACGAAGCATAGTCATAATGCTTGTTGAATAACACTCCATAAAAGAGAATCAGAAACGACTGATAGTGTAGTGATCCAGCTTTGCTGTAAAGTGATGATTATCTGGATCATCATGAAATTGCAGTGTGTTCCAGACTTGTTGCACATAAATCATAGGGACTTCAACCATCTTTGTAAGCACGGTGTACAACGGATGATTTCGTAAATGGCAGTGATCACCGGAGCCCCCATCCTTGCATGTGGGTTGAATGGAACGTTGTTCGAGATCGATGGAAGGAATAACGACGGACGAATTAATTGTCTATCCGCATCCATATTCGGATTATGTGGAGTGGACTGAACCGAGAGTATGTCTGAAATCGCCATATCATCTGTGTCTGGGAAAAAATAGTCCTCCATCGCTGTAATTCATAAAAGCATTAGATTTCTATCTTTTAAGTTTAGAATTTTATGAAAAACACGTTTAAGTGTGAAAAAGAAATTCACACATTATGAGACTTGAGAAAAATACACTATAAGACCGACCAGTGAAAAATATAGAGAACTAAAATTAGTTAAATATATATAAAGCCTTTTTTTTAACACTCGAAACTTGTGTCTCGAGTGAACTTCGAGATATCCTTTAATGTTGATAACAACTTTTAGATCCATTATGTTACATGAAATGATTAAAGAAAGGCTTATACACATTATTTTTATTGAGTTCAATACATTGTAGATTTGAAGGTCAATCTTAAAGTGAACAATGAAAATACGAGGTTCAAAGTCTCAAGTCCATATGATCCGGAACAACGGGTCATTTACACTTATATGTTTGAAATCACAAAGATACAATCCCAATCATGTTAACCCGTGTGTTAAGATGAGTTTATACAAAAACTTTAAACTACTAGCCTAATCGGTATATGACCGAATGAATACCTATAGGCTTTCTAGAACCCGGGATACGTATACAAAACACACACTAATCAAAACTATGGAGTACACTACGAAAACACTATCGTGAACTAGCAGCAGCAACTTGAACAGATCCGCACGAGCACAGAATTTCCAGAAAGATTGGAATAAAGAACCAAAAGAAGTATTTATAAGAGAACGTTGAGAGTGATAGTAGATTCATGATTACATGAATACGTGGGAAGCTGTGAGTGGACCACACATGTCTCGAGCAGAAAATATGAAAGGACATGAGTCTGAAAAACTACGCTCGAGACATTCGAACAGGCTCGAGATAGACATCTCGAGCCCATGATTCGAGTCGCATGCACAAGATAACGCTCGAGATACATGACTCGAGATACATATCTCGAGCACATGTATCACAACAGTTTTAACTAACTCGAGCCATATAAAAACACTCGAGATACATGACTCTATACACATGTCTCGAGCACAATTCTCAAATGAGGTGTAACTCACTCGAAATAGAAGACTCGAGATGTACGTCTATAGCACAAGTCTCGAATGAATTGTAACATGCACGTCTCGAGTCAATTGTAACATGCACGGCTCGAGATACGTAGGACTTGAGATAGACAACTCGAGCCCTTGTCTCTTATTACATGTACGGCTCGAGATACGTAGGACTCGAGATAGACATCTCGAGCCCTTGTCTCGAATCACATGCACGTTTCGAGTCAATTATACACATGCACATCTCGAGTCAATTACTCCCCCTACCATGAAGCATCCGTAATACTCCCCCTTAAACTATGCATACCTGAAATTACCTGAAATTATCTGTAAAAGGCAAAATCACAGCAACTGTACTAACCTGAACCAGATAAGCTCCCCCTTGATGAAACCATATACTCAAAAGACAAACACATTAGTAATCAAAACAAAGAAAATAACAAAATACCAAAAACAATCAACTTGAGACATAAAAACAACTGTAACAAATAAACTATATTTCAAAATATACATAGAAGTCCAATGACCATACTTAAATCAGTATTTCATTATCCTGTATGTATATAAAGAAATACAGATTAGAAGACTGTTAGATCTTTTTGTCAATCATACCAAGTCTAGAGATGAGAAATTTAAATCGTTTCTCATCTAAAGCCTTAGTAAACAAATCTGCAAGTTGATATTCAGTATTAACAAAATACAGCTCTATATTTTCTTTTTCCACATTGTCCTTTAAGAAGTGATACCTGATATCAATGTTTTTGGTTTTGAGTGTTGAACTGGATTAGCTGAGATGGCTATTGCACTCTTGGAATCACAATAGATGGGAATCTTTTTGTATTCAAGACCGTAATCACGAAGTTGCGACTGCATCCAAAGTACCTGCGAACAACAACTCGCAGCAGCAACATATTCAGATTCCCAGTAGAGGTAGATACACACTGTTGCTTTTTGGATGCCCATGATACCAACTTATTCCCCAGAATTGCAAATGACCTGATGTACTCTTCCGGTCCATATTGCACCCACCATAATCAGCATCAGTATACGCTTGTAGCTCAAATCCAAGACCTTTTGGATACCAAATGCCATAGTACGGTGTCCCCTTTAAGTATCGAAAAATACGCTTAACTGAGCTAAGTGAGACTCCTTTGGTTTAGCTTGATATATGGCACATACACATGTTGCAAACATGATATCAGGTCTGCTGGCAGTGAGATACATTAAAGAACCAACCATACTACGATAATTCCTCAAATCTACATCCTTCCCTTCATGATCTGGACCAATTGAATTACCAGTAGCCATTGGAGTTCCTATCGAATGACATCCAGACATATCATACTTCTTAAGTAAATCAAAGATATACTTAGATTGATTTATGAAAATGCCATCGGAAAATTGTCGCACTTGTAGCCCAAGAAAGAAATTTATTTCTCCCATCATACTCATCTTGAATTCTTCAGTCACCACACTCTCAAACTTTTTAGACAACTCCCTACTGGTAGATCCAAAAATAATATCGTCAACATAAATCTGAATAATAACAATATGTTCTCCTTCCTTCATTAAGAACAATGTTGAATCAACCGAACCTTTCTTGAAACCCTTGGAAAGCAGATGTTTAGACAACTCCTCATACCAAGCACGTGGTGCCTGCTTTAAGCCATACAGAGCCTTGTCTAGAACATAAACATAATCTGGATGTTCTTTATCTACAAATCCTTCTGGTTGAGCTACATAGACCTCTTCTTTCAAATGACCATAAAGAAATGCTGTTTTCACATCCATTTGAAAGACAATAAAGTCTTTATATGCAGCATATGCCAAAAACATGCGAATAGCTTCAAGTCGAGCAACAGGAGCAAAGGTTTCGTCGTAATCAATACCCTTCTATTGACGATAACCTTTGGCCACAAGCCGTGCTTTGTTACGAACAATTATGTTATTCGCATCTCTCTTATTTTTGAATAACCATTTGGTATCAATAACTGATTTAAGATCAGGTAATTTGACCAAACGCCACACTTTTAATGCCTCGAACTGATTAAGCTCCTCTTGCATAGCAGTAACCCAATCAAAGTCTTGTAATGCATCAGAATCACGTGTTGGTTCAATAGTACTCAAGAATACCGAGAAGTTACACTCATTTGCTGTTGCAGCTCGTGTTTGAACACTTGAAGTAGGATCACCAATGATCAAGTCAATAGGATGAGCCTTTGTCCATTTAGCAGTATGTGGCAAAGGTGTTTGATCATTTACAGAAGAAGATACATAGACATCGTTAGTTGATGCAGGTTGCGTAGTAAGAGATTCATGCCCATCAGGAAGGAGATCATTATCACATACATCATGATCAGACGACTGAACTTGAGCATCGACTGTAGTATCTAGATGATGGCTATCCATAACTATGGGAGATGATGAAGGTGAGGATTCAATACTGGGTAGATCTTGACATGGGAAAGACGATGTGGGAGAAACTTCAGATGAGAGAGTAGCCGAACTTGAAGGGGTAGCTGATATACCTGCATCAGACGAAGATGTTTGATTAGTGCCATACAAGTCATCATAAAATATTCAAATAAACTGTCTAACTCATTTGATGTAGCTGGGGGGTCAATGTAGGTAGTTGTGCATGAAGATGCATATGTAGACACAACATTATTAGACACAGCATCTGCATTAGAAGATACAGTTGAAGAGATCTCAACAAATGGGTCAAATCTAACATTTACACTTTCATAAACGACTCTTGACTTTTTGTTGAATACTCTATACGCAACTGAACAATCTGAATATCCCACAAAGATCATCTCATCAGATTTAGGTCCAAACTTTCCCCGATTCTCAGTTTCATTAAGAACAAAACAAGGATACCCAAACACTTTAAAATAATCAATATTTGGAATTCTGCCAAACAAAAGTTGATAGGGTGTTTTTCCAAATCTCCGATGAATGATAGATCTATTTTGTGTATAACAAGCAGTATTCACAGCTTCAGCCCATAGATACTGAGGTAATTGAATTTGAGCTAACATTGACCGAGCTGCTTCAACCAACGTTCGATTACGACGCTCAACTACACCATTTTGTTCAGGAGTTCGTGCTGCTGAAAAAGTTTGTGTAATTCCTAAGGAATTGTAAAAACCTTTTAACGCTTGATTTTTGAACTCCGTCCCATTATCTGTCCTAACAGTCTGAACAGGTAGTTTAAGTTGTACTTGAACAGCTTTAATGAAATTGATTATTAAATTTGATGTTTCATCTTTTGTTTTCAAAAATTTTGTCCAAGTATATCTTGAAAAATCATCAACAATGACTAAAACATATTTTCTACCTGCTAGACTGACAGTTTTCATTGGACCACATAGATCCATATGAATTAAAATCAACGGAGATTTGGACCCTTGCTCAGGTTTGGAAGGATGAGATGCTCTTTTCATTTTACCCTGAGCACAACCTGAGAACATTTGATCAGGTTCAAACTTGATCATTGGAATACCAGATACTAACCTTTGTTTTACCAATCTATCAAGGTATCTGTAATTCAAATGAGAAAGTCGACGATGCCATAGTAAAGATTGATGAGATGACTTCTTTGTGATGAGACACTGAGATTTATTTGCAAGCATATGTCGAAGTTTGATTGTATAGAGATTAGTTTTCCGAGTGCCAACTAATAATTCTCTACCCAATTCAGTTCTGACAGCACATCTACGTTTGTTAAAATTTACCTCCAAATCTTTATCGCAGAATTTGCCAATACTGAATAGGTTATGATTCAAACGTTCGACATGTGCTACATTGTTGATTGTAATATCCTTACACACAATGTCTCCATGACCCACAACCGGTGAAAGTTCATTATTGCCAAATTTGACTGAGCCTCCATATTCTTCTTTGTAATTAGATAGAAGCTCTTTCCTTCCAGTCATATGTTTGGAACACCCAGAATCAAGGTACCATTTATGACTGGCCTGCAATGAGGAAATCAGGTGGATTTAGGAACCCATTTTAAAATGGGTCCACTACGGTTAAAACTCTTAACAGTACAAGATATTGAGTCCCAATAATACTTTGTGCCTCTAAGCATATTAAAAACATGATATGGAACATATCTAGGAACTGAAGAACGAAGAGTAGTAGAGAAATTAGATTTAGTATGATGTATATCCTTTGAAAACTTGAAGCATGAGAAACTGAAGAAACAAATGTAGACCTTTTATTCATAGAATTGAATTTGAAGGTACATTATTTTTAGAACTCAGTTTGTTTCCCACACTAAACTTGCTATTTGTAGATTTCATACTAAAATCTAATTTCTTAACATTTCTCTTCGTTGACTTCTTCTTTCTTGTCTTCTCAATGCTCACACTGTTGGAACTTCCTGTAGATGGGTTAGCACAGATATCAAATGATTTCAACTTAATTGGAGCAGGTGCAGTAGATGAATCAGTTTCCCAGGGAACACCATGTTCGGATTTTGCTTTTTCAAATCAATTTGATGCTGAAATTTCCGTAACATAGATTTTACTCCCTGAGTGAACTGAACATTGTTGATGTATGCATGAGTGACCGAAGTATGTACAATCTTTTGGTTTTTCCCAGCATAGTGAAGACCTTCTTCATATATAGACAGTCGTTCAACCAATCTATCATAGTTCTTAGTTAAGGTTACACATTTGCTGTTCCAAAATTTTGTATCACACTTTTAAACGAGAAAGTTCTGTCTTTAATTGATGAAGTGTGTTTTGAAAACTTCGTTTTTCCTGTTCATGTTTCTTTTCTAAATAAGAGATTTCATCATGAAAATGACACACTTTGGATCTTGTTGATGAATACAAAGATTCAGAATTTTTCAGAGATGACTTCAATGATTCCTGTGAAGATTCACCCAATTCACTACCATTTTCGACAAAGCAATTGAAGATAAACCATTTGAAGATGTTACCAAAGATATGGAGCAGAAGATGTTTCATCAATTACGGTTTGTTTTGGATCAAGAGATTCAAAAACATAAGGAACTTCAACATCATCAGTTGACATTGCTGATGGTTCTTTGAACTCAAAATAACCTTTATTATTTACAACACGAACAACTTCTTCCTGCTCATCATCAACACCTTCTTTCAACTTCTGATTGATTCCAAATTGTCATGAGAAGAATTTTGTTTTCTACTGATGTTGACACATTACAAACTAAATCATTTAGTATTTCTGAGACCAGTGAAATTGGTTCAGAATCAACATCAGTAGTATTCCAATGTAGAAAATTCTTTGACTTGGTTAAAAGAATTGAATTCTGAACTTTCAGATCCTCAATTTGTTTCTCAAGATCTGAAACTTTACATTCTAAATCCTTGGTTGATATGTATGGTTTTACAACATTGCTCGACGATTCTGGTATACAAAATATACTGGATCATCTTTGAGTGAATTGGATTTAATCTTCAGAGTATCATCATTATACACAAACTTGACCCTATGATATTTAGAATCATGATACATAGGATCATGTAGTTTCATATGTTGCATCTCTGAAAATTCTTCCTTCATTTGAAACCCTTTTAATGAAGGAAACCTTTTACTCATTAACATGCTTGTAAGGTCATAAAATGCTGCTTTTCTTTAAGAGCTTTTTGCAAAAAATTTTGGGGTTTTTAACTCCAAGGGCTTTTTCAAATAATTTGGATTTGTGTAACCAAGACCTTCTTTGGAGTAATAATCTCTAAACTCAACTTGTTTGTTCAAGAAAATTGTATGCTCAGTTTGACCTATCTTATGAAGTTTAAGATCAAGATCTGAAATCATCTTATTTAGCTTAGAAACATTTTCTTTTTCCACACTCAAGCTGATGGTTAAAAATCAATTTCTAGCTTTTGTGACTTATGTTCAGCTCGAATTGTCTCAAACTCATTCACTGATTGTTGCAATTGTGCACATTGAGAACTTAATTGTTCTTTTTGTTGCAACAAATCAGTAATTTCGTTAGTTTGTTTTAAAATGACAAGTTCGAGTTCTTTATTTTTGTTATGAATTAATGTTGTCACCTCAAGCATTTTTCTTTTATGATCATCAAGAGAGAAAGAGTCGTACGTTAAGTTTCTCCATCACTCTCTATGTCTTCATCTGATTCTGATTCTTCCTCCATCAAAGCCCATAAAGCACATCTGTGCTTGATCATCGTTGTCAGAGTAATCCAGCCATTCTTCATCATCAGCCATCAGAACCAATCCTTGTTCTTGTTTCTCTGCTAGTTCCAACTTTTTCTCAGCAGTTCCACCTTTGTCATTTTAGTGGTACATCCTTTAGCAATATGCCCTGTTTTTCCACACTTGTAACAGATAATACCTGCTTGACCTTTCTTTTCCTCTGTTCTTTCAGGAGTATCTTTGACAATTTTCTCTTTCTTGGTTGCATATTTATCAACATACTGATTTTCAACCCGAGGAGGATACCCTTGTGAACTTTGCATGTAGTTTCTGTTAAAACCTCGACCACCTCTAGTGGAAAATCCTTCGGTTGTTGGATCCAGACTTATTGTAGTACTTCTTCTTATAGCCTCAGTTAGACTAATAAACTTTGCAACATTTGATCCTTTTCATCTTCATCATATTCTTCTTCATCCTCTTCCTCCTCATCTTCAAATGCTTCAAAAACTTTAAGCTTACCTATTCTTACTTTCTTCTTAGCTTTCTCCTTTTCAGCAAGTAGGCCAAAGTATCTACTTCAGTCTTTTCTTTCTTCTTTCTTTCAGCAAGCAATTTCATTCACCTCTTCCTCGAACATTAAAGATTCTCATATACTTCATAAACTTTCAACTCATTAGAACCTTATGTTGCTTTACAACCTTGAAAATTGTTTCCAATCTGAAGATAGGTTGTTAATGAACTTCACAATATAATCCATTTCTGATCGAATGATATTATTTTTCTTCATATCATTCATCAGTTCCACAAACCTATCGTAAGCCTCTTCTAGAGATTCATCCTCCTTCATTATGAAATTCTCATACCTATCCATAAGATTTGGTTATCCTCATTTGGTTTCCTACCTTGGAACCCATCATTATCTTTTGTAGTTGATCCCAATGGATTTTGCTGACTCATCATAACTATCTAATTTTCGAAAAGATCTCATTAGGAATGGCTTGAATTAGATATTTGAGCTTCAACATCAATCATAAATCTTTCTCTTCAGCAACATCCATTTCTGAAAAATCTTTCGGCACTTCTCTTCCATCAAGTGTGTAACAGGAATAGGATGAGGACCATGCAAAATAGAATGAAGAACTTTCTCCATCTTTCTTTCTCCTGATGATATAGTTTGAATCGAGAGACCCACAATTCATACTCGTCTTTGAATAACACGGTGCTTTGGTCTCTGATCCCATTGACATATCATCTCTTCTATTTGCTAGACTCATCTTTAAAACAGATCTTTATTACTGATTTTTATGAGAAATATCAATTTGTGAATTTGAAGAATTCAACTTGATGACTCGAGATTATGATCGAGACACTAAAGTTAATGATAGCTCGAGTTACAAAATGCTTGGCTCGAGACCCACACAAGACTTGGCTCGAGACACAAACAATACTTGGCTCGAGATACCCTAAACCGCTCAAGACAACCTACAATTCAAACCAACTCGAGACACTTTAATGCTGCTCGAGATACACTACTTCTGCTCGAGATACACACAACTCAGCTCGAACTAGACTTCTTCTGCTCGAATTTCAACTAACACTCGAGACATATGAATCTGGTGACTCGAGACATAAGAACATCTTCGAACAAATCACGATTTTCAGCTTATTTCAACTAAAAATTTAAATCTGAACACTTTCTAGTGATCACAAATCACTCCTAATACATGAAACTTGATAGATTCATGAAATCATACACAATTTCATGAATAATCAAGTAATATGTCTTCAAATTTGCTCCAAAATTGAATTATTCAAGTTTTCTTCATTTTCTTCAAATCTTCAACAAATTCACATGATAAATCTTCACTCAATCAGCAAATCCAGCTCTGATACCACTTGTTAGATGTAAAGATGAATCAATCTAACATGATCTAAGCCTGATCATGATAGATCTAGCATGTATATGATGAAATCAAGTAGAGAGAGAAAGTAGAGAGGAAAGAGAGAAATTCATATGTCATTCATATCCAAAAGCTTGACATACAATACAAGGCAATGAGGTATTTATACCTCATCCCTAAGAAAGGAAAACTTTCACAATAGGTCCCTCAACTTCTATTTATAAACATTACACTAACAGTACATGATAACTCTAAAATTATACATGTTTTGGTCGTCCTGGTTTGAATGTTTTTATCCTATTTCCACCCATTTCTCGTGCATTTTACTCTCGAAAGCTCTTGTTTCTATGTTTTGTAGGTTTTAGAGGCCGTTGCATGGAAAAGTACGAAATGAAGCGAAAAAGCAAGAAAATGAGCAAAAAGTGAACAGAATCACCCTAGCGATCGCGAAGATCCCTTTTCACGCCGCGAAGATCCCTTTTCACGCCGCGAAGGTGGCCAAATTCTAGAAGATTCCTGCTTTTAGCCTGTTTCGCGTTGGAGTTCAGCTGTTTAGCGCCGCAAAGAAGATGAAGACTCTCTATGGAAGATTCCGGAATGAGCAGAAAAGGAAAGAGAGGGTTTCTTTAGTGCTTCGCGCCGCGAAGATGCCTATTCGCGAACGTGAAGTGGGTCGAATTCAGCCTTATAAATACATGCCTCTCCCTACTGTTTTAGATCATCAGAAAATCAAAATAAAAATTAGTAATGGAGTTAGTAGAGTCAGAGAGAGAGAGAGAGTTGTGTATGAGCCATCAGCGTGGGCTGATCCTCACTCGGAGTCGTTTAGCCGGTGTTCGATCATCCCTTGTTGCACGGTCTGCGTAATGTCTTTCTTTTTAGCTTTATTTCTGTTTTCTAGTATGATTAGTGAGTAGTTAGTTTAGGTACTTATTAGGGTTTGATGATACTTGTTGGATGATTACATTTTGGTTTTAATCTCTAATAGCTTTGTTTGGTCTATTGAACGTTTATCTGTTGGTTCCTATTTTGGTGTTTAGACTATGGCTACTTGAAGTCATTAACTGGGTGTGTTTGTTTTCTAAATAGACATACTCAGATAGGTTAAACAGTCCCCCTTACCTTTCACTCCAGTGACGCAGAGAGACGTGGTGAGTAGTGTACTCGGACCGAGAGTAGACTAGATTGTAGGGTCCCACGACTTAGCACTGATTAGGATGACTCTTACTAGACTTTCTGACAAAAAGTCCCTGTATTTGGGATGGGAGATCAACCTGGTTGATAACTGCAGATACGCATGTTAGGGTGCCTTTGGCTTAAATTCTTACAATAATCAAATAAACTATATTTTCAGTAATTTAATGTATCATCCACAAGTAGAATCTCCATAACCATAATAAGTACTTATTTGTCTTTTATTTAGTCAAATCAATCTTTATTTGTCTGTTTCTTAGTTTAGTAATTTACTTTCTAGTTGTTTCTTACTTAGTTAAAACTCTTTTCACAAACCCCCCTTTTAGTTTAGTCAATTTAATTAATTAAACTCTAAAGATTATATTAGATAACTTGACTGTTCCCAGTGGTAAGAACGATACCTGGTACTTTCCTACACTATATTACTCACGATCAAGTACGCTTGCCTGTGAATGTGGTAGTACTAGTTGGGTAAATAAAGGGTTAAACTCGGTTCTGTTTTTATGTATATATATATATATATTACCGCATCAGTACACTCCGACCACCCAATACACAAAACGTGTAAAAGGTGATTTTGCCATGCATTTAATGCATGGGGTATAAATTGACGTGAAGAGTGTTCTCCAAACATCTTCCTCAATCTAAGATCCCAGAATCCTTCACTCCCCTATGTCCTTCTAAATTTTCTCTCTCTTCTTACTCACTAGTGCGTAGTGAAAACATTGTAACTTAAGATTGTTTAGGTTAGGTTTATCCTTATCTATATTCCGCAACAATCTTATAAATTCATTTTTGTTTTATACAGAGATTTAAAAGTTACAATATTGTGTGATTGTATTTGATGTGGTAATTAACGTATATAAAAAGCGAAACAAGTTTTAACCTCTAATGCCTAGCCACTGTCTTACCACATTCACAGGCAAGCATACCTGATCGTGAGTAATATAGTGTAGGAAAGTCCATGTATCGTATCTACCACTGGGAACGGTCAAGTTTACGTAGACTATTAATCTTGACTAGTTTAATTAACCTAAAGCTTTGGGGGGTTTTTATGAAAAAGAGTTTAATTAATAAAAAGACAACTAAATTAACTAAGAACTAAGAAAGCAAATAAAAGATGGATTAAAACTATAAGAATGAAAATAGTAGTACTTATTATGGTATAGTGATTCCCCAAGTGGATGATTTAAACAGGCCAAAGGTTTGGTTGTTTTGGTTATTGTAGGAATTTAAGTCTAGGACACCCTAGCATGTGAATATTATGGCTATCAACTAGGTCTTGGTCCTCCTAGTCCTAATACATAGACTGTTTGTCAGACAATCTAGTACCAGTCACCATATCCTATCTCTATTGCACGGTATTCTACTACCTAGTCGCTCTCAGTCCGAGTAACCACCTAACACAACTCTCCGGGTTACGAAGGGAAGGTCAAGAAAGGTTGATTATCCTATCGGAGTCTATCTATCTCGGTCAAACAGATACACCCAACCAACGAGTTCAAATAACCAAACAATATGAATCAGATCAGAACCATAACATACATTCAATGAACCAAAAACAAACCAATAAACATTAAATCATAAAACCATCATCCACAAGGTTCATCAACCACAATAAGTATCACTACTAAAAACTACTCACTAAACATAATAAAAACAGAAAATACGAGAGTAGAAACAGACATTATACTGACAGTACAACGACGGATTGTTAATGTTGAGTTTATAATAGAAGTTGAGGGACCTTTTATGTAAATTTCTCTTTCTTAGGGTTGGGGTATAAATTCCCCAATGCCTTTGTTTTGTAAGGTGGACGTATCATTTGGAATCTAAAGACTTGTGACTTTTCTCTCTACATCTTTCTCTCTCTACATCTTTCTCTTTCATGTTCATATGCTTTGCATCACAATCTTGATGAGATTGTGTTAGATTTGGATTCATTCACACTAACAATTGGTATCAGAGCGGGATCTACTACATTTTTGATGAAGATTCTCATGGATTAAAGTGAAGAATTGAAGATTTGAAGCTTTGAAGATATTCATCAATGGAGGTTCATGAAGATTTGAAGAGTTTTTGGTTGATTTTTCATGAATTCATGTCTGAATTCATGAACCAGAGTGATATTTGAGTGTTTTTGTACAAGTTTAAGATAGAATTTGTGGTGAAATTGAAGGTTCTTAGTTAGAAAGTTGAGAAATTTTTGATCTTCAAATGTCTCGAGTTGTTGGTGTTAGTGTATCTTCATATGTCTCGAGCTTCTTATGTCTCGAGACTTAATTTGCATGTCTCGAGACTTCACAAAGGTATCTCGAGACGTGGGTTGTTAGGTCTAGAGTCAAAGTCACGAGGTGTTAGTTGGAGAAAAAGACAAGGAAATCAATTCGAGTGTTTGTCGTTTTGCAAAGTGTGGAAGATACACGAGACATCATCTCGAGTGATACTGTTCATCACTCGAGACAGCTTCACAATTGTTGATCTTATCACGAGATAGTACACTCGAGACAGTATCTCGAGTCTAAATTTGTATACTACTCGAGACAGTATCTCGAGAAGCACTGTTCATCACTCGAGACATCATCTCGAGTGACACTGTTCATCACTCGAGACATCATCTCGAGTATCACTGTTCAACACTCGAGACAGCATCTCGAGAAGGAAGTGTAGTTTACTCGAGAGAGTATCTCGAGTTTCTGTTAACAACTCGAGTGTTACTATTCACACTCGAGACATCTGAAAGGTTGAGAATCTGAGAAAAGTAGTAGAAAAGATCCTGAATCACAAAATGAATCCAATCAACAAAAGAGAAGATTTGGCAATGGGGTCTGATTCTAAAGCACCTGTGTTGTTCAAAGACGAGTATGAACTATGGGTAGCAAGATTCAGACTGTTCATAAAGAGAAAAGATAAAGGCAATTTGATTTTAAAATCAATTGACTATGGAGCAAAACCATTGCCTACACATCTGGTTAATGGAATAAGAGTGGTGAAAGAGGTTGAAGAGATGGATGAGGCTGAGAAAACTCAATACTTGATAGATCTGGAAGCACAGAACTGTTTGATTCAAGCTATCCCGAATGACATATATAGAAAGCTTGATAGTTATGATGATTCAGCAAAATCCATCTGGGATCAGTTAGAAAAGATTATGCTAGGGTCTAAAGTGGGGAATCAGTTGAGAATTACAACTCTGATGGACAAGTATGAAAACTTCAAGATGAAGGATGGAGAATCACTAGAGGATGCTTATGACAGATTTGTCATTTTAATGAATGACATGAAGAAGAACAGAATCCATAGATCAGAGATGGATTTTAGTGTGAAGTTCATTAATAATCTTTCTTTAGACTGGAAGCCATTTACCAGGTTTGTCAAGCAACACAAAGCACTCAATGAGCTCAAAGTGTATGAAGTATTTGAGAATTTGAAGCTGTTTGAAGAGGAAGTTGAAGAAGCTGTGTTGGAAAGACAGAAGAAAGAAAAAGCTGAAGAAGAATCTCTTGCACTACTAACTGACAAAAAGAAATGAAAGAATGTAATCAAGAAGGGCAAGGCGAAAGTGTTTGAAGTGGATGATGATGAGGATGAAGAAGGAAGTGAGGATGAAGAACGGGAGTTGATGTTTCAACGTTTGTTGACCTTAATAGAAGCCTACAGAAAGAAATACTACAATAGACCAAGTTCTAACAACAGACGATTTGCATCCAGAGGAAGGAATTTCAACAGAAGTGCTAGTCAAAATCAAGGTCAGATGTATGCTCAAAGGAACCAAGGTACCTATGTAGACAAATATGCTACCAAGGGAGTTGAGGAAGAAAAAGAAGCTGTTGAGATTCGTGAGGAGAAGAAGACAAATGAAAATATCACATGTTTTAAGTGCGGAAAAAAGGGTCATGTGGCAAGGATATGTCCAGCAAAGATGTCCAAAGTTGAAATTCTCAGAAAGAAGTTAGAATTAGCAGAAAAGCAGGAGCAAGGATTAGTGCTAATGGCTGATGATGAAGAATGGCTTGATGTTTCAGGTACGGAAGACCAAGCACAAATGTGCTTCATGGGATTGATGGAGGAGGAGTCTGATGATGAGGAAGAGGAAGCTTCTGATCCTCAAATGGTAAATGATCCTCATTTTATAGAATTCAAAAACAAATTGCTTGAAATGACAAATCCAATTCATTTGAAAAATCAAGAACTTGAAATTGTCATTTCCAAGCAAACTCAAGAACTTACTGATTTAACTCAACAAAGAGATAATCTTTTGTCTATGGTTGATAAGTTGAATGAATCAGTAAGTGAACTTGAATATCTGCAACAACAAAATAAAATTTTGAAGTCAGAAATTGAGTTTCTAACTCTCAGTTTAACATCTGAAAAAGATAATGTTTCATCTTTAAACAAAACAATTTCAGAATTGAACTTTAAATTGTACAAGATTGGACAATCTGAGCACACATTTTTTCTAAATAAACCATATGCAGATAGAGATTTATTTTCAAAAGAAGGTCTTGGTTTTAAAAATCCTCAATATTTGAAAAAGGCTTTAGAGGAAAAACCTGCATTTTATAATCTCACTGATTTAAAAATGAGTGCTCGATTTCCAATATTAAAAGATTTTGAAATGAAAGAAGAATTTTCTGAAATGCAGGAGATAAAGAAGCATGATCCATTGTATCATGGTGAGAAATATCACAGAGTCAAATTTGTATATAGTTCTGATAATTTGAAAATTAAGTCTCCAGCAACTCTGGATTCTTCTACTGCATTTTTACAGTCAGAATCACAATGGGAAAGTGATGGTACTTTAAAACCATATGTTCCAACTTTAGAGCTTGAAAAGAAAATTTCTGAATTGGAAAATAAAATTCAAGAGTTGTCACAACAAAATGAAGCTCTTATTTCTAAAAGTAAGAACTTTGTAACTTGGAACTCTTCTGAGACTGATTCTAAAAATTTTGTTTCTGATATACTAGATGAGTTAGTTTCATCTGTTTCAAACTCTATCTTTAATATACCTGATTCCAAATGTGATTCTGAATCTCAAGATTCGTTTTCAAAAACATATACTGAAGGTTTAGATGATATTCAAGAAAATGTTGTTAGAGTTGTCACATCTGATGGATATGTAGCATATAAGGAATCATCAGCATTATCATCAACTGATGTGGTTACACCATTTAATCTCAACTCAGTTGATGATACACAACCTATCATCTGTGAATCATCTAAATCTCTGGGTAATGATCAGAACAATCAGTCTGGTAAATCAAATCATGAATCATCTTCATCATGTGTCTCTCCTGAAGTTTCCGATAATTCTGTACAAGATGAAATACTTTGTTTAAAGAAGACACATGAATCTGTCACGAAACAATTTCAGAATACCATAAAACAACTGAGAGTAGAACTTGCTCAACATAAGTGTGATTCCAAATTTTGGTCTAGCAAATGTAGTTCTTTAACAAAAAGTTATGACAGATTAGTTGAAAGACTATCTGTATATGAAGAGGGACTACATTATGCTGGTAAAAACCAAAAGATTGTTCCTCCTCTAGTTACTGAAAGTTATATCAAGAACATACGATTTACTCAGTGTGTTCAATCAATGTTGCGACATTTTCAAAAGCAAATTGATTTGAAGAAGCAAAATCCTAATATTGAATTATCTGAAAAATCTGAGGAAACTTCTAATCATGCTCAATCTAATTCTATCAAGCTCAAACCATTTGATATTTGTGCCAATGTGTCTACAGATGAAGTGAGTTTTGCTATGAAGAAGAGAAGACAGAAGAAGACAAAGAGTCAGTTTAGAAAGCAAGTGTCTAGTATGCAATTTTCATCTAGCTTTGTTACTCCTTCTAATAGACGGAGTCGTTTTTCATTCAATAAGAATCATGTACCTTCTAATAATTCAAGTATTAATAAAAAGGCTACTATGATTTCTTCAAAATTACAACATCTGGATGAAACTCATACTATGTCCACTACTGCCTCCACTCTTCATTCTTCTGTCTCTAATTTCTTAGCATTTAGAAAGTTTATTGTGCGTCAAGGAATCAAATATTTTTGGGATCCAATCTCATGAGTGTATAAGAATTTTTCCCCTCAAGGACCCATTTTTAAATGGGTTCCTAAATCTGCTTGATTTTATTCATTGCAGGCCAGTCATAAGTGGTACCTTGATTCCGGGTGCTCCAAACATATGACTGGAAAGAAAGAGATCCTGTCCAATTATAAAGAAGAATATGGCGGATCAGTAAAGTTTGGTAACAATGAATTAGCTCCAGTAGTTGGTCAAGGTGACATTGTATGCAAAGATATTACTATTAAAAATGTTGCTCATGTTGTTGGTCTAAATCACAATCTCTTCAGTATTGGAAAATTTTGTGATAAAGATTTGGAGGTTTATTTTAAGAAAAGAAGATGTGTTGTCAGAACTGAAGAAGGTAAAGAATTGTTAGTCGGGTCTCGACGAACAAATCTCTACACAATTAGACTTCAACATAAGTTACAATGCTCCTCATCTTGTCTCATCACTCGATCCTCCTTACGTCAAGCTGTTTTATAGCATAAACGTTTATCTCATTTGAATTTCAGATACATTGATAAAATTGTAAAACATCAACTGGTATCTGGAATTCCAATGATTAAGTTTGAACAAGAGGAAATGTGCCCTGGATGTGAAAAAGGCAAAATGAAACGTGCATCTCATCCCCCTAAACCAGAACAAGGATCTAAATCTCCTTTGAGTTTATTACATATGGACTTGTATGGGCCCATGAAGTATCAAAGTTTGGCTGGTCGTAAATATATTTTGGTCATTGTTGATGATTTTTCACGATATACTTGGACAAAGTTTTTAAAGACTAAAGATGAAACTTCATCTCTCATTATCAATTTTATTAAAGCTGTTTAAGTACAACTTAAACTTCCAGTCCAAACTGTAAGAACTGATAATGGTACGGAGTTCAAAAATACTGTTCTCAAATCCTTTTATAATTCTTTTGGTATTACTCAAACTTTTTCAGCTGAACGAACTCCGGAACAGAATGGGGTAGTTGAACGACGAAATAGAACTCTTGTTGAAGCTGCAAGATCTATGCTTGCTGAAAGTCAACTACCTCAATACTTATGGGCTGAAGCAGTTAATACCGCTTGCTACACACAAAATCGATCAATTATTCATAGGAGATTTGTTCAAACTCGCTATCATATTTTGTTTGGTCGTATTCCTTCAGTTGGACACTTTAGAATGTTTGGCTGCAAGTGTTTTGTTTTGAATGAAACTGAAAATAGGGGTAAGTTTGGGCCTAAATCTGATGAGCTGGTTTTTGTTGGGTATTCTAAGTCTTCAATAGCATACAGGGTACTAAATAGACAGACAAGGATAGTCACTGAAAGCATCAATGTTCATTTTGATCCGATTACTGAATTATCTTATGATATTTCATCTTCCTCTGTTACTAATGTTGTTGTCAATGCAGATTCAACATCACAAAGACCATCTGGGTCATCTGCATCATCAAATGCTTCTTATCTTGATTTTTTATTTCAATCAGTTTATGATGATTTTTCTAATACTTCTACCTCTTCAACAGGTACTGCACTTGATTTACTATCTCTTCCGTCATCGTCTAATTCAGAGTTATCTTCTTCTACTCAGAATGAGCCTGACCTATCAGAGGCAATTGAAACACAGTATTCTGATACATTGCCCTTGGCTATGCCTGATTCTCCTTCAACATCCATTCAGGCCACTTCTGATGTTCAAGAGATACCTTCTTCTTCATCTAATGAAACCCCTGTTACAATTCCTTCTGATATTCCCTCTGAGCCTTCTACCACTGCATCTGTTGATATCATTGAACCTACATCAGTTAATGATCAGACTCCGTTACCTCATACAGTCAAATGGACTCGCAGTCATCCAATTGAACTGATTATTGGAGATCCTACATCCACAGTCAAAACACGAGCTGCAACGGCAAATGAATGCAATTTTTCTGTCTTTCTGACTGATACCGAACCTACCCGAGTTTCTGATGCATTGCAAGATTCTGACTGGGTAACTGCTATGCAGGAAGAACTAAATCAATTTTCGGCACTTAAAGTGTGGCGGTTAGTGAAGAGACCTCTAGATAAGTCCATCATTGACACCAAATGGCTGTTCAAGAACAAGAAAGATGAGCATGGTACGATTGTTCGAAACAAGGCTCGACTTGTTGCGAAAGGATACCGACAACAAGAAGGCATTGATTATGATCAGACATTTGCTCCAGTTGCTCGGCTTGAGGCTATTCGTATGTTTCTAGCATATGCAGCATACAAAGATTTCACGGTGTTTCAAATGGATGTCAAAACTGCGTTCTTGTATGGTCATCTAAAAGAAGAAGTATATGTTTCTCAACCAGAAGGATTCGTTGATCCTGATCATCCTGACTATGTCTACGTTCTAGATAAGGCTCTTTATGGATTGAAGCAAGCTCCACGAGCCTGGTATGAAGAATTGTCGACATATCTTCTATCCAAAGGGTTTAAGAAAGGATCTGTAGATTCAACTTTATTCATTATGAAGGAAGGCGATCATATTGTGGTCATTCAGGTGTATGTGGATGATATCATTTTTGGGTCTACAAGTAAAGAATTGTGCAAGAAATTTGAAACCATCATGACACAAGAGTTTAAAATGAGTATGATGGGTGAGATCAATTTCTTTCTTGGATTGCAAGTGAAGCAATTTCCTGATGGCATCTTTATTAATCAGTCAAAGTATATCTTTGATTTGTTAAAGAAGTATGACATGTCATCGTGCAATTTCATTGGTACTCCGATGGCAACGGGGAATAAAATTGGACCTGATCATGAAGGAAAGGATGTGGATCTTCGTACATACCGGGGTATGGTTGGTTCTCTAATGTATCTGACTGCTATTCGACCAGATATCATGTTTGCTACATGTGTATGTGCCCGATATCAGGCAAAACCAAAAGAGTCTCATCTGGCTGCAGTAAAAAGAATTTTCAGATATCTAAAAGGAACTCCATATTACGGGTTATGGTATCCAAAAGGTCTTGGTTTTGAGCTTCAGGCATATTCTGATGCAGATTATGGTGGGTGTAATATGGATAGAAAGAGCACATCGGGTCATATTCAGTTATTAGGAAACAAGTTGGTGTCTTGGGCATCAAAGAAGCAACAGTGTGTTTCCACTTCCACAACTGAATCTGAATATGTTGCTGCTGCAAGTTGCTGTTCTCAGGTACTATGGATGCAGACACAGTTGCGGGATTATGGATTTGTGTACAAGAAGATTCCTATATACTGTGATTCAAAGAGTGCGATTGCTATCTCTGCAAATCCTGTTCAACACTCCAAAACGAAGCACATTGATATCAGGTATCATTTTTTGAAAGACAATGTGGAAAAAGAGAATATTGAACTTTATTTTGTAAATACTGAATATCAGCTAGCAGATCTATTTACCAAGGCTTTAGATGAGAAGCGGTTCAAGTTTCTAATCTCCAGACTTGGTATGATTGATAAAAAGATATAAACATCAGATACTGGGTAATTAACTATATACAGATTACTTTGATATACATTTAGTGGTCTATGTGTATATTCTTGTAGTCTGTATATCTTTAATTACTTGTATATTTCTGGTTTTATTTCTTTTCATTTTCATTTTTAGTTAGTTCTCTTTTTCCTCAGTTTATTAGTGAATATGTTTTTGTCTACTAACCTGTGTTTCAAGTGATTGCAATTATTCAGGGGGAGTATCTCAGATTATCATACTGGTAATTATTCTATTTCTTCAGATGGTTCAGATATGCTCAGGTATAGGGGGAGTAATAGTCAAGGGGGAGTATTTCACGCATATGCGTGTCTCGAGTGTCTATCTCGAGATGCACATGTCTCGGGTTATCATCTCGAGTCTTTATTTCGAGATTTTTATGCATGCGTTTATCTCGAGTATATCTCGAGTGTACATCTCGAGTGTATCTCGAGTGTGTATCTCGAGTGTGTAATGAGTGTATCTCGAGTAAGTATCTCGGCTGTGTCACGTGAGTGTATATCTCGTGTCTGTGGCAAGTATAAGTCACGTGAACCTGTCTCGAGTGCCTATCTCGAGTGCCTATCTCGAGTCCCATCTCGAGTCCTATCTCGAGTCTCCACGTGTAACAAGATAAGTGTTATAATGCATCTCGAGTCTGTTGAAATACATCTCGAGTCCCATCTCGAGTCCTATCTCGAGTGTACACGTGTCATCAGATAAGTGTTGGAATGTATCTCGATACCTATCTCGAGTCTATCTCGAGTCCTTTCCGTGTCCAATTTTCATCTCGAGTCTATCTCGAGTCTATCTCGAGCATTCTCCGTGTCCTCATTCTATCTCGAGTCTATCTCGAGACCCTTGATATGTCTCGAGACTCCTGCTCTGGACGCGGTCTCGAGACTGACACACCAATAGTAGTGTGACACGTGTCACCCTCATCTTTTTCAAATCTGAGCCTATATATATATACTTCATTCATTTCAACGATTCAATCTTTCTGAATCATCCCTGCTCGTGCGAAGACCATTGAAGCCGAAGACTTAGCATTTTTTCTTGTATTAGCTATTAGTGTGTGTTCTTGTAATCGTTTCCCGAGTCTTTACGATTCCTATAGGTATTCACTCGTAATCATGTACCAAATAGGATAGTAAAAACAATGTTTTGTACACTAATCACTAATACGGGGTTAATGAACTTGGGTTTGTTTTCTTCAATTTAAACTTAGTGTGAATGATTCATTGTTCGAATCATGTGGACTTGGATGGATATATTGATCGTAAATGACCTTCAAATCCATGGATATTATTGAACTCAGTAAATTTAATAATCGGACTTATACACATCTTGATGTTATACTCAGATTGAATCTCTCAAGACCTAAAACGAATATACTAAATTCAAATGAGAATGTCATGAAACTAATATGTGTAACATATTTACTGAGTTCATAATAGTTCAATAATGGTCATCTTCTTGGTTCTTTCAAAATTCCAAGTCCCACACTCGATGGATTTTTCTTTTCGAATCCATGTTTTTCAAAAATAAATAAAATGGTTAAAGTGATAATGTGTTGTTTAAAGATCGAATCATTTGTAAATCTATCAGATATGGCAGACTACGTTTTTCCCGACACCGAGTCACTGGAAATTCCACATATCATATCCGAACGCACTTCCATGCATCAACCCCATCTAGATGCTGATCGACAACTTTTGCAAGCTGCTCTCTTCCTGGAGGAAAAGTCGAACAATGTGGTTTATTCCGTGCACGCGAAGACAAAAGCTCCGGTGATAGCCGAAATCCTGAAGCATCATCCATTATTTGTTCCGCTGACCAAAGAGGTTGTTGTTCCTCTTATCTATGTTCAACAAGCATGGAAGCTGTTAGAGTTCCATGAGACCGAAGCTCGATGTTACTACACGACGAAGATAGATCACTTTACTATCAGTTTTGGCCTTAACAAATTCCGTCATTTGTTGGGGTTTCCATCTGCCACTAGTCGACCAGGAGCAGTTCAATTTGAACCGTTTGATAGCCTCGATGAAGCTTTAGCAAGTGTGCGTTCGATTGGATATCAGAGAGATCTGCATACATCTTCTGCTTTTAACAAGACCAACTTACCACCCACGTACAACACATTGTTCACCATTCTCAATCGCTGCTTGACTGGAAAGAAGACAGCTCATGACACGGCCACACAGTCTATGTTTCTGTTTTTTCAAGGAGTGCTGTTTAATCGACACTATGATTATGCAGCACTGATTTTTCATGACATGCACGAGTTTAAAGGCCGGAAGCCTAATCATTTAGCGTATCCTCGTTTTCTCAGCATTTTGATTGCTAGTGCCATGGAGCAGAATCCAGAGATCCCAAGAAGACTTAACTCTGTCAAAGTCAAGTCGTTTCCATTTCAGTCTGTTCGGTATCCACCAACAGTGTTTGCTCCTGAAGTTCCATTGTTTGGTGAACTTCTTGCGTATGCTGATCAGGGAGTAAAGTGTGTTAGAGAGTATAGGGAAAAACATGCATCTATGGTCCAACCAGAACCGGCGGGACCTTCCCAGGGTGCCATCCTTAGAAGTGAGGGTTTAGTAATTAGGGACCAGCGATCACGGGATCCTGGTCAGGGTGTGCAGAGGGAAAATACCGAGAGGGGACTTGGTGGGGACCTCCCTGATCAGCCAGCTCATTCTTCTACTGCGAATGTTGCTGCGCATATTGGACAGATTAGCTTGGCAGTGCAAATGGATGATGTCTTTGCAGCTGCTGATGATGAGCATGCGGTAAATCAGCCGTTTATACAAGGGCAAGAAGATGATCAACTTGTAGACTATGAGTTATCACCTTTAGATATGAACATTTTGGAATCGTTTGGTGAACATGAGGTTGAGCCACCGCAAGTGCAAGTTGAACAACCTGTACCTTTGTACACTCCAGTTGAGATGGATCAACGACTCACCATTCTGAAGGGTTATGAGTCTTCAGGCTCAGTTTCATCCGAGGATACTCTCATACTTCCTTCGGATTCGGATGCGGCATGTGATATGGATGCCCAAACTGAAGAACTTCCAGCTTCGGATGATGATGATAGTGATGATGATGACATGCCTGACCAAGGCTCGAGTCGATTGTTGACTCTCGGAGAAATAAGGACGGATGAGGGAGCTTTAGTTGAAAATTCGGAAGTGAGAATGAGTGAAGGGGACGCAGAAAAACATGGTGAGAGTGAGATAGGGGCCAGAAAAGAAGTACAAACCCCTCCCCAAGCCGAGTCTAGCCAGGTACCCACATCTACTAGGGGTGAGCATCTGTTGCCACCACCTATTGACCAAGACATGAGATCCCCACTCATGCAATGCACAACCCAACTCAGCCACTCTACCGTTTCTCAACAAACGGTAGTTTCATCTTCTCACGGGGTTTTACCACAACTTGTACCCATTCCTCATTTGGAGGTTGGCGGTACCGACACAGTGAGGCAGCTGCCCCCGCCCACGACTTCACTTCCTATCACATCGAGTCTAGATCCAATTGCATCTGATGTAAATCTTTCGTTGGTTAGGACACCGGTGCAAACCACCTTTGCAGGAGGCTTCAGTAGCCCTGCCGGAACCACCGTAGTAAGTTCTGCATTTGTTGCGGGCTTGCAAGGATCGGAGGGAAATCCCATCAGTGTTAACATCACGCCAACGCTGAACATGGGTTCCTTGGGTTTTACTCTTGGATCAACGAGAAGTCTAAGTGACCTCGGCGTTAGTTTACCCTCTTCCACCGTGATCACAGAGCTCCGGCAGCAGTCTACCATTCTAGGTTCTTCCTTAACACCCATTGGTAGTTTCTCATCTGCCTCAGCTTCCGCATCTCAATCATCCACAGTACCTGCTTCATCAGCATCAACTACACCATCAACTTCCGTACCTCCTCAGCATGGTTCTTCATCATCACCTGATATTGATCTCTCCCGTATCCATGTAGTTGCCACTGCAAATCAACTTATTACGCGCTCACTGTTTCGGGCTAATAATGAGCAGATGGCAACAGTTATTCAACAACGGACTGCCAGAATTTCTGCCTTGGAAAAGCAAGTTGCGGCTTTGGCAAAAGGCAAAGCTCCGATGCCTGATCCTCCTGCACAGCCTTCTCAATCAGCGGCTGACTCTCTGTCAATTCCGGAGTTAAAGGGATTGTTGTTCTCTAAACTCTTGGAGGCTGGTGCTTCTGAGGATACTGATCTTGTTGGGATTCTTCAACAACAGACTGCTCTTCAACAACGTGCCATTCAAGAGCAAAGATCTCAATCTCATCTGGTTACACACACCGAATTTCAACAGCTTCAAGCGTCTCTTGATGCTTCACTCACCAAGACCTTCACCGAGATCAACAAGATGTTTACTGATGGCTTGTCTCAGTTATCAGATCAGATTCGGGGCATTGAAGAGACATGTCAGACTGCTGCTAGACGGCCCACTAGACGGCATGATGATCATGATGATCATGATCGTCATGAGGGGGAGAGGAAACGCAGAAGATTAGAAAGTGAGCCGTCTAGGGCACCAACCACTTCGAATGTAAGGATTGTTGACAGGTTTGAGGAAAGGCCACCGAGAGAGAAGCAACCAGCACGTCACAGAGATGCGATTGTTCTAACGGGAGGTGAAGACATGGAAACATAACCAGTCTTGCAATCTACTTTAGACTTTTTGGGATCTGTTCAAGAAGAGATGCCAGATGAAAGAGCTGAAGAAAGAGGAGTGAAATTCTCAGGGGCTTCTAATTCTACATCTGAAATAGATAGAGTTCTAGCGCTACTTGAGAATGTAGCTTCTGAAATCAGAGATTACCAAGTACCAAACGAGGAGGTTCAAGAGGCAAGATGTGTAGAAGATATTAGATTGAAAGATATGTTTGATGATGTGGAATTTGATTTTGAGAAAGAAAAAGTTGTGGATGATGTGGAAGGTCCATTGTTAGAAGAAGTGTTGCCTCAAGATGATCTAATGCCAGTTGATCCAAAGAAGGTGGAGTTATGGGAGAGAATGAAGGCCAGCTCAGGGAAATTCTTAAAGAGGACTGAATGGAACCGGTTTACTAGAGCTACGGGAAAGTACTTGGAGGAAAGGTACAAAAGCAGGTTTTGCTATCATGAGAGAAAGTTGAGCTATGTGAAGCTGTATGGGATAGAAAACTTGAAGACAGAGCTGAGAAGAGAGTACATTCATATGAGGAGGGTGAACAGACAAAGAAGAGAAATGTTAGTGTCTGATTACAAGTTTGTGAGTGTAAAGAGTTACAAGACCAACAAACTGAGTACTTATCTCTATCCAGTAATTACTTTTGCAAGGGATGATGGAAAAGAGTATACGATTACAGAGGCAGACTTTCAAGATATGAGCTTTGATGTGATACTTGGGATCTTGTATGATCTAAAAGGAAAGGCATTCAGAACTGAGGAGGAAATAATTGCACTAACAGCAATTGTTAGACATGTCAAAGTATCTATCTCTTTAGCTCATCTATATGACTTTCAGCTCGGGTTGGAGAATTGGACTTCTAAGCTTTTCTGTCACAAGCCTCGAAGAAGTCTAATTGGAGATGAAAAGGATTTGGTCATGTACACTGTGTTTTATGATGCTGATGAAACTGAGATCTCTTGTGTGTATCCTGATTCTCTGGGAAACAAGAAGAGAATGTATTCGCATGAGGTGAGTTTGTATTGTGATGATACCTTGAAGATGGTGATGGATGGTCTGAACACTAGATTGCAAATGGATAGACAAAATGTTCATGATATCTCAGCAGCGGATAAAGTTCTAATCAAGCATTTTGTTCAAGAGATTGATAGAAGACTGAGACTAAGGAATGACATCAGATTTGCTGAGATCAAGTTCAAGTTGAGAAGACCATCTGTGAAGCAAAGATAGAAGTTGTTTTAAGTTTCTTTTGTGTGTCCCTCCTTCTTTTATAAAAGGGGGAGAATGTTAATGTTGAGTTTATAATAGAAGTTGAGGGACCTTTTATGTAAATTTCTCTTTCTTAGGGTTGGGGTATAAATTCCCCAATGCCTTTGTTTTGTAAGGTGGACGTATCATTTGGAATCTAAAGACTTGTGACTTTTCTCTCTACATCTTTCTCTCTCTACATCTTTCTCTTTCATGTTCATATGCTTTGCATCACAATCTTGATGAGATTGTGTTAGATTTGGATTCATTCACACTTACAAGGATGATCGAGAATCGAACCCCGCAGCGTATCGGCACAATAAGAACTACACACAAATTTCACTCTCTATCTCTCTGTCTATCTATGTGTCTCCATGAAAACTGAAGGAGGAGGCCAGTATTTAAAAGGAGAGATCAGAGCCCGTTTCGCGATCGCCAGACGGCATACTCGCGGCGCGAAGTACTTAGGTCAAACCCTGGATTTTGAACTTGGCGAACTTGGCGGCACCATACTTGAAACTTCGCGATCGCTAAATGGCTACTGGATTGAGTTTGTGCAATTTTCACGTTTTCTCGCCTTTTTCCGTACTTTTCCATTCCACGGCCTCCAAAACCTATAAAAGTAAGAATAAGTCCAAAGTGTGAGTAAATAGACCAGAAATGGGTGAGAAATGGGGTTAATTCATTCAATTAAGCATAACCAAAACATGTATAATTTTGGTGTTATCAGTATTCAACCCCCCCCCTCTACAATCCGTACAACTTGAAGGTCACCCATTTGGGACCAACAATGACCTTCAAGGTTAACAAAGATTGTGGAAAGGGGGTGAATACAATCACACAGATTTTTCAGTTTATATTTTATTTGTATTTATAACTCAAATACATAATTTACAAGATTGTTGCAAAAATAGAAGATGATCTATCCTAATCTAAACAATCTAATGTTCACACAACATTCACTTATGCACTAAGTGAGAATAGAAGAGAAAGAAAGAAGATGAAAAGATCAAAGGAGAAAGGTTTCAATAA
The DNA here is from genome assembly GCA_030169165.1 of Centaurea solstitialis. Lineage (NCBI taxonomy): Eukaryota > Viridiplantae > Streptophyta > Magnoliopsida > Asterales > Asteraceae > Centaurea > Centaurea solstitialis. The sequence continues at coordinate 35,556,122 of CM058040.1, forward strand.
GAATAGAGGAAGAACTGAAGTTTTTGAAGAACACATTCAACTCCTCTATGTGTATTGCATTCATTTGTAACGCCACTTTCCAAAAACAGGATTTTTATAAAAACAAATTTAATTAATTTGAATAATTTAAAAATAAATTCTTTTAAATACTAAACCATTATCCCAAAAATCCAACAAAATAATCAAAAGTATAAAGTTTCCAGTATATTTAATTAAATAATAATGGAAGAGTCAAAGGGGACCGCCGGAATCATCGTCCACGAAGTCAAGGTAGGGCCTTGCCCTTATCCTTGCCTGATCTAGATCCTGGAAAAAGGGAAACAACGATAGGGTAAGCGAACGCTTAGTGAGCTAGCACCGTATATAATCCACAATATCGCAAGCACACATACCGATATAGGTATTCCACACATTAACGCATAAACAACACATCATTTAATCCAAACAATACCCGACTCTCATGAGGTGATCACACTCCCGTCAATTTGGACACGGGTTGGCCCCCACAACTCACCAAGGGTATGTGGATTCCCTTTCTCCCGTGAGTTAGGACACGGGTCGGCCCCCACAACTCTCCAAGGGCATGTGGCTCCCTGTACCACACTATAACGTATACATATACGTACAATATCATAAATTACACGCAGTGTAACTCACCTTATTTGCGAAGACAACAAAAGCACGAACTAACAAGATTCTTTCAACGGAAATCTGTAATTGTTAACAAATTAAACTATTAATAGGATTCCCAAACAACCCTTACAAAACCTATTATCCCGACTAGAACTTAATTAATTGCAAAATAATTAAACAGGAGTCACATATGACACACGGGTCTAGTTTAGATTGGCCAACCCGACCTGCCGCCACGCACCGCTTCCGGACAGCAGCCGACTGCCGCCAAACAACCCACCACAGTCGCGGCATCGACACCGACCATCGTCGGCGCACCAGCCCTCAAAAGGTACTCATGCGGCCTCTGCCGCGAGCCCAAGTCGCGTCGGGCCTACAATTCCGCACGCGGGCGACTTCCCGGTGACTTGGGAAGTCGCCGCCGAACCCACGCCAGCACAAAATCGCAACCCCCGCGACTTTGAGTGGCACCAGTACCCGCGTCGGTACTGGCTCAGGGTTGTTGACGTTTTTTTTCAATTTTTCGACACCTACGACGCTAAACTCGATTTTTAAGCAAAACCCTAAAAACTACTCAGCCCTAAACACGATTAAATCGAAGAAAGATCGTTAAACAACCCGAACAAAGATTTAAGCAAAACCCTAGCTTACGAGAAATCAACAAAACGGGGTTTCGAACCCTTACCTTACGCGAATAGACACGAAATTCTACGCCGCCTCTTCCCGACTCCGTTCTCTCTCTCTCTCTCTTTCTCGGCTGATGTCTCTCTCTCTCTCTCTCGTTTTTTTTTTTCTCTCTCTCTCTCTCTCTCTATTTATTTCTCTCCAAGAAATACAAGATGAATTATAAGGCTGACTAGCAAGGCTTTTGGTTTATATACTAATTAGGCCGGGCTTTTCTTTTGGCCTAAGTCTCAACTTAATTAAGCCCACAACTAATCCTAACCCAACTCTATTTCCTAACTAACAACAATATTAAGCTACTAAAAATAATTAAGGAAATTGGGATATTACAACTCTCCCCCACTTACCAAGATTTCGTCCCCGAAATCATTCTGAGAAGAGCTCTGGATACCGCTCCCGCATCTCCGCTTCTGGCTCCCACGTCCATTCGGAACCCTTACGATGCTGCCACTGCACTTTCACGATCCCTATCTCCTTGTTTCGCAGCCTCTCCACCTTCCGTTCTAATACCGCAACCGGTCTCTCGATATAATTCAGGCTCTCATCCACCTGAATATCATCCAAGGGCACATGTGCTGACTCGTCTGTGAGAAACTTGCGCAACTGGGACACATGAAACTTGTCGTGAATCTGACCCAACACATCTAGTAACTCCAACCGATAGGCCACCTTCCCGACTCGCGCTAAGACCGTAAATAATCCAATGTAACGAGGCCTAAGCTTGCCCCTCTTGCGGAAACGAATCACCCCCTTCCAAGGTGAGACCTTCAATAAGACACAGTCGCCTACCTGGAACTCTAGATCCGATCTCCGCCTATCCGCGTAGCTCTTCTTCCTACTCTGGGCAGTCCGCAGTCGCTCCCTAATCCTCTGAATGTGCTCTGTAGTCTGCTAGACTACCTCCGTGCTCTCGAGTACACGTTGACCAACCTCGCCCCAACAGATTGGGGTCCGACACCTCCTGCCGTACAGCATCTCGTACGGAGGCATCCCGATACTTGAGTGATAACTGTTCTTATACGAAAACTCCACCAAGGGCAAATACGTATCCCAACTACCTCCAAAGTCAAGTACGCAAGCCCGAAGCATATCCTCTAGTGTCTGGATTATACACTCGCTCTGTCCGTCCGTTTGCGGATGGCAAGCCGTACTGAAATGCAACCGGGTTCCCATGTCTGTGTGAAACCGCTCCCAAAACCTCCAGGTAAAGCGGGTGTCCCGGTCCGAGATGATCGATACCGGTACCCCGTGCCTCCTTACCACCTCCTTCACGTACAATTCCGCTAATTGCTCAGAAGTAAAGCTCTCCCGAAATGCTAAGAAATGAGCACTCTTAGTCAAACGGTCTACTATCACCCAAATTGCGTAAAATTTCCACGGTGTCTTCGGTAGTTTGGTGATCAGGTCCATAATGATATTCTCCCATTTCCACTCCGGGATCTCTAACGGTTGCATCTTACCATGCGGTCTCTGATGCTCTACCTTGACCTTCAGACAGGTCAAGCAAGATTCCACATTGCGGGCTACCTCCCGCTTCATCCCCAACCACCAGTAATCAGTTCTCAGATCTCTGTACATCTTTGTAGCCCCGGGATGTACAAAGAATCTCGATTTATGTGCTTCCTCTAACAGTGTCTTTCGAGCTCCGCCTGCCAGAGGAACCCATACTCTACCATGCCCGATCAGGAGTCCTCTATTGTCTCGCACCATCAGCGGTAGCTGGCCCCTAACTCGTTCCTTGTTCTAGTTCTCATCCTGATTGGCCTCTTCCTGAGCTCACGGAACCAGATCCAGGAACGAAGTGGTTACGACCATCTTCAGATGGGCCATCCGAAGCGATACACTAGCTGTCTTCCTACTCAGTGCATCAGCTACCACGTTCGCCTTGCCCGGGTGGTAAAGTATCTTGCAGTCGTAATCCTTCACCACGTCGAGGCATCGCCTCTACCGCATATTCAGGTTCGGCTGACCCAGAAAATATTTCAAGCTGCGGTGGTCGGTATAAATGTTACACTTTACTTCACTAGATCATGCATGGGGTAGTTGGCCTCGTGAGGCTTCAGCTGCCTCGACGCATAAGCTATCACCCGACCTCGCAACATCAAAACACACCCTAAGCCAGGTGTGATGCGTCACAATACACCGCATGTCCTCGACGCCCTTGAGAAGCGTCAAAACCGGTGCCTCACATAATCTCTGCCTCAAAGTCTCGAACGCCGCTTGATGTTCCAGACCCCAGACATACGGCTCCCTCTTCTTTGTCAGTCTAGTCAATGGAACTGCGATCCGAGAGAAATCCTGAATAAAGCCACGGTAGTATCCAGCTAAACCCAAGAAACTCCGGATCTCAGTAGGAGTCTTCGGAACCTCCCAATTCATCACTGCCTCTATCTTGGCCGGGTCCAGCTTAATGCCTTCCCGGTTAACAAGATGCCCTAAGAACTAGACTTCCTGTAACTAGAAAGCGCACTTCGAAAACTTGGCGTAAAGTCGTTCTCTCCGCAGCACCTCGAGCACCCCTCGCAAGTGAGTCGCGTGCTCCTCCTTCGTTTTCGAATAGATCAGAATATCATCGATGAAGACAATAACTGACGTATCCAGCATTGGCCGGTAGACCCGATTCATCAGGTCCATAAAAGCAGTTGGGGCGTTGGTGAGACCGAAGGGAATCACCAGAAACTCGTAATGTCCATACATGGTCCTAAAGGCGGTCTTGTGAACATCTGCCTCCTTCACCTTGAGCTGGTGATAACCCGAACGAAGGTCGATCTTGGAAAACCAAGCCGCCCCCTGAAGCAGGTCAAACAGGTCATCAATCCTAGGCAAGGGATACCTATTCTTGATGGTTACCTTGTTTAACTCTTGGTAATCTATGCACATCCGGTGGCACCCATCCTTCTTCTTCACGAACAAGATCAGTGCACCCCATGGTGAGCTACTCGGACGTATGAACCCCTCCTCCGAGAGTTCCTGCAGTTGACTTGATAGCTCCTGTAGCTCAGGTGGCGCCAAATGATATGGGGTCCTCGCAATTGGAGCCGATCCGGGTACTAGATTAATCCCGAATTCAACCTACCTATCCGGCGGAACGCCCAGTAGGTCCTCCGGGAACACATCGGGGAACTCGCTAAACACTGGAACATCTGCGGCCGACAGCTTCCGCTCCTCCGCCTGGTTGGTCACTGCATAAGCCAAGTAACCACGCTCCCCCGCTGAAGCCACTTTCTTGCCTTCGCGATGGTACAAAACGTCAGCCGCTTCCTTCGCCCCTCGCCGTACACAATTAGCTCTCCCCCACTCAGATTCTGGATGCGAACCAGCTGCTCCGCGCAGTCTACAGTGCCCCAGTTGTGAAACATCCAGTCTACTCCCACTATCACATCGATCCCGATCATGGGGGTAGGTATCAAGTCAATGCTAAAAGGCACCCCATGGATCACTAGACTGCAGCCTCGGTAGACATCCTCGCAAACTCGCACCTCCTCGGCCGCTATGTCTATCGCTAAAGGGCTGGCTAACTTACCACGCTCTATCCGAAAGTCCTTGCAGAACTTATTTGATACGAAAGACCAGGTGGCTCCCGTATCGAAGAGAACCAATGCAGGTTTCTCGTTCACGGGAAAAACGCCTAAGTTCAACAATTAACCTTCAAACTAGCCATAAAGCACATACACACAACTATACTACAAGTTAAGAACATACACAATCATCAAACCGATAACACAACTACAGCATACCTGTGACTACATCAGGATCTGCCTTAGCCTCCTCGGCTGTAAGCTGGAAAACCCGACCACGGCTGCCTGTAAAAGTCCCACCTTTCTTACCCGTAGAGCCATCAATGATCATCAAGGGGTGGAAGCCGGTGCTGCTGCTGCTGGTGTCCCAACTAACTGGGGGCAGTTGGGTTTGATGTGCCCCGGCTGAAAAACAATGGAAGCAAGTCTTTGGTGCGACCCCGCACTCCCGACTACGGTGGCCTGGCTTGCCACATTTAAAGCACACTAGTTCTGGTAGCCGACACTCTCCCGCATGGTTCTTTCCGTACTTGAGGCAACCTGGGAACCCCTTTCTGGTCTCATCCCTCTGCCCCTTAAAATTCTTCGACGGCACCAGCGCCTGCTCCGCCTTCCTCTTCCCTTGGTGCTGCTCCTCAAGGTACAGCACCCAGGCTCGTGCCACCTCAACCATCGCATCGAAGCTCTTGCACATTGCGGTGGCCACAAATTCCCTAATCTCCGTCTTCAGCACTCCATGGTAGCGGTACATCTTCATCGCCTCCGTGCTCACATAATCGGGACAGAACAGTGACTTCTCCAGGAACTGGCCGGTGATCTCGTTCACCGATTCTGTCATCTACTTCAGGTTAAGAAACTCCGTAGTGATCCTCTCTTTCTTAATGCAAGGAGCAAACTACTCGTCAAGTAGCACCTTGAACTCATCCCAAGACATCGCGCTGATCTGCTCCTTAGTTCGGCTATTGAGAATCAGCCCCCACCAGTCCTTACCCGCATTGCGTAGCAGGTTTACAGCGTAAAACACCTCCATTCCCTCCGGGCAGCCGCTGGTGCAGAAGGCACCCTCAATGGAGGCGACCCATCGGAAACAGGAAATGGGGTCCTTCCGACCTTCAAAATGTGGCGGTTGACACGCCATAAAGTCCTTGAATGTACTCGTCCGACCCCGTCCCTGGCTGGTGCTCCCCGTCCCCGATCCGTGAGCAGTAAAGGCCGCATCGATTCTCTCGTCGAAGGCTTACAATAACTCGTCCCTCATCTGGGCAAACAACCCAGGAAGGAGCTGCTGTAGCATCTCGTTGACCTCCGAGCCGATGAGGTCCCTAAGATCTGGAGTCTCAGACCCCTCGCTACCCTAATTCCTTCTAGTAGTCACCATACTAAGTATTTAAAACTAGTTTAGCAACAGGTCTCAAAGAAAAAGGCAGTTCAATACCCTCAACTAATGTCTGACTACCTTCCCATTTCTACCCATGCTCATGCAAGTACCTATCTCTAGCCATTAGTGTGCATACCACCTATAGACTAGTTCGCATTTCTACCCTCAGGGTACATACAAAATCATGTAATTCCATTCAAGCACATCCCAAAGATATCCTACTATCGTCAAGCTAATGAGGCTCACAAGACTTAACCAATTCCAAGCCCATACAAACTGTTGATCCAGCTCTCCTAAGACCTGATGAAATGATAATGATCCTGGATCTTTACTTAGTGAATAGGTTTTTACTTCTGTTATAGCTTGAGGAATTATCACTGAATCTGTTCAGTGTTATTCCATGTTACTTATGCTGTAACCTATTTTTATAGTAATCAGGATCAGGATCAGGAGACGAACGAGTCTGTTCTGCAGTCTACTGATCCTATCCACTGAAGTGAAGACCTCCTGAAGACATTAAGATCATACTCAAAGAACCATCAGCAACGTCGAAGACTTAGCTGATGACAGGAACAGCATGCTCGTGATCTGAAGACGGAACTCAGTGATAGCAGGCTGCTCAATATCGTATGACATCCTGAAGGTTCATCAGGATACAGGTGACCCTGAACAGCACCAGCTTCAGGACTCTAGTCACTGATCAGTATCCTGATCCTGAAAGGATTAGTGTAATGTCTTAGTCTAATGCACAAAAGGATTATCCGCCTTTTCTGACACAAAAGTACATAAGGACAGTCTCTTTACTGTTCCCTCCGTACTTATCAGACCTCAAGGCAACTGTTTACAAACATACTCCTTTTGCACACCATGCAAAGAGTATTTGTTTATAGTAAATAGTACAACAGACCAACTACAACGTGACACGTCACAAAAGTAGGTCTGCATGCATTTAATGCATTGAGTATAAATAGGACTTGAAGAGATGTTCTCCACACTACTTCTTCTTCATCCTAATTCTACTCAAGTCCTTTCTTTCTCACTTCCCTCTATCTTCTTTCTTTCTTATCTTCTCACTTAGTGCATAGTGAAAGAACTTAGATTGTTTAGTTTAGACTACTTGTCTTTTCTATTTCCGCAACTATCTGTAAATTCATATTGTTTATAAAACAAGAATTTAAAAGTGAGAAATTATGTGATTATATTCAACCCCCCCCCCCCTTCTATAATCTATAACACCATCCTAGCTTGAAGGTCACCTACTTGGGACCAACAAGTGGTATCAGAGCAGATACAAGCTCTCATTTTCTTCTTAGAAAAATCTTGTGATCCTCTCTTCTTATTCTATGGCTCTTCAAGCTAAGGATAACTACTTTGATACCGGCTCTGCTGGAAAGCCTCCTCGGTTCAACAAAGACAACTTCTCTCTTTGGAAAACCAGGATGGAACTCTTTCTCTCTGGTTCTGATCCCCAGATTCCATACTTTCTGGAAAATGGACCACATGTGCCTACACAAACCGTCCACCCCATTCCTGCTGCTGCTGGTCAACCAGCTGTTCCTGAAAGGCAGCTGGTGAAACCCGTAACTGACTGGAATGATGAAGACAGACGCCTGGTCAACATTGACACCAAGGCTAGGTCTCTCATCGCCATGTCACTCCCTGACGATGTATTCCACTCTGTCTGTCACCTTCGCTCTGCTAAGGAGATATGGGACACTCTCTGTGTTCAATATGAAGGTACTGCTGTTCTCATGGAATCAAGAAAGATTTTCTTGGTTCGTCAGTATGAAAGATTTATTCATCAAAAGGATGAAAGCCTCTCCCAGCTACATCAGAGATTCAACTGTCTTCTGATTGATCTGAAGACCATCGGTACTACCTACTCTAACTCTGAGGTGGTTACCAAGTTCATGGAAGCTCTTCCTGAACATTGGGAATTTTACACCTCCTGCTTAACTATGTCAAAGGACATAAAGACACTCACACTAAGTGAGCTGTACGATATTCTTCTTAACCGAGAACAACAGAAGAAACTGAAAAAGAATCTCATAAGAGACTCTAAAGACACCAAAAGCAACTCTGTTGCATTGGTCTCTGACTCAGTTCCTACTGTTGCCACTTCTTCTTCAGTAACTATTACTGAATTAGAATCTTCTGACTCTGACATGTCAGAAGATCCTGAATTCAATGAATCTCTTGCTCTTTTAACCAGATCTTTCAAGAAGTTTGCCAAAAAGGGAAACTTCCACAAAAAGAAACATCTTACTATTACTGACAAGCCTAAATCAGACCCTGTTGATAAGGCTACTGCTATCTGCTACAATTGTCAGGGCAAAGGACACTTTGCTAATGATTGCAGGTACAGGAAAAGTCAGTTTGCTCCCTCCTCTGCTAAATCTTCTTCTAAGAATCCCAAATACCAGCGCCTGAAAGAAAAATACAAAAAGATGAAAACTCAGCGCAAAGGCAAAGGTTTAATCGCAGAAGACTGCGACTGGGATGACGTCTCCTCTGATGACTCATCTGATGAGGAAGACACTCAAGTGGCACTGATGGCCATTATTGAGGAACCTACCTTAGCCCTCATGGCTAAGATAGAAGAGGTTCCTGAAGAGATTCCTCCTCAGGATCCTGAAGCTTCTTCTTCCACAACTCCTGAAGCTTCCACCTCTGCGACTGATTCTTCCAGTCAGGTACCTATTCCTCTCATCCCTCTTGAAAGCTTAACTCAGCTGGACCTGGTCACTCTCGATCTTTACAAAGCCCTTAATGGTAAAACCTCTGCTGAAAAAATGAATATTGATCTTAGAGGACAACTCAAAGAATGTCAAGAAAAGATAAAACAGCTTACCATTTTGGAAGAAAATTATAAGGACCAGGTCACTGTAAATAAAACTCTCTGTATTGAAAGAGAAATGGCTCTTGCTGCCAAAGAAAAGGCCCTTGCTCAATTAAATGCTGAAAAAGTCACCATCAAAGGATGGAGTGACGCCTCTGAAAAAGTTGATGAAATATTAGCTTCAGGGAGGTCTGACAAAAGCAAAAGAGGTCTTGGATTCACTCATAGATACAAGTATGAAGAAACTAAGTATGAAAGTTCCATGCTAAAATTTGGAAAATTTGTTTCTTCTATTCCCATTCCTAATGCTTCTGAAAATATCCCTTCTTCTTCTAACACACACTTTGAAGGTGCTCCTAAGAGCAAAAAGAACACAGTCAAGGAAAAATCTAAGACTGTAACACCTTCAAAGACCAAGAGTCCTAAACCCAAGAACAAAGTCCTGGGTGGTGGTCCTTCAGTCTCAGGATCAAAATCTTCCTCTCAAAATCCTGCTCCCAGACTGAAGATTGACCTGAAGCAAAAGACTCAGGAGAAGAAACCAATTCCTCCAATGTCCAATGCTAAAGGCATACTTGGTGCTGGTCCTGCTCACCTAAAGTTCAAAAACTTTCTGGACCACACTAAACGCTTTCAATATCGCAAATGTTATCACTGTGGATTAAATGACCATATTGCGAGTAAGTGTCCTGATGCTACCAAAGCTGAAAAATCAGCTAAGGTAAAGAAGATTCCCAAGACTGAGAAATCAGTCAAAGGAAAGAAGGTTGTCAAGACTGTTCCTTCAGTCAAGACTCCAGCCTCCTGTACTGATACTTCAGTAAAGGCTGACACTGACTCAACCAGTCCTAATGATACTTCTGGATCCATAGTTCTATGGGTACCAAAGAAAACTTAAACTCTAATCTTTACAGGATAAGGGCATCTGGTACTTGGACAGTGGATGCTCTCGACATATGACTGGTTCGAAATCTGTCCTCTCTAACTACCGTGAAGAAAGAGGTCCTGCTGTGACCTTTGGCGGAAACGGTAAAGGCCAAACCCGAGGGTATGGCACACTGACCAACGGAGTAACTACTTTCAAAAGAGTTGCTTATGTTGAAGGCCTGATGCATAATCTTCTGAGCATCAGTCAACTGTGTGATAAGAATCACAAAGTTTCTTTCTCCAAGAAAAAGTGCAAAGTCAAGAACAAAAGAAAGGAAGTTATTCTCACTGGAGTGAGACATGTTGATATCTACATCATCAACATGAATACTTCCACTGATAACTTCTGCTTTGTATCTCGTGCTTCATCTAATACAAATTGGCTTTGGCACAAGCGTCTTTCTCATCTCAACTTCAAGACGCTGAATCAACTCTGCATCAACAACCTGGTCATTGGTCTTCCTGACTTTCGCTACACAAAGGTGTCTCTTTGTTCAGCTTGTGAAAAAGGAAAGCAGACCAGGGCTAGTTTCAAGTCCAAGCAAATTTCCTCCATCAGCTCTCCTCTACAACTTCTCCACATGGATCTCTTTGGACCAGTCAACGTCCAATCCATTGCTGGAAAGAAATACACTCTGGTAATAGTTGATGAATATTCCAGATACACTTGGGTATTCTTTCTTCGTGCCAAGAGTGATGCTCCTGAAGAAATCATCCTGTTGTCAGGAAGATGGAAAGACTCAACAACCTTACTGTTCGATCAATCAGGAGTGACCACGGAACTGAATTTAAAAACAGTACCCTAGAAACCTTCTTCGAACAGAAAGGTATCACTCAAAACTTCTCCTCTGTAAGAACTCCTCAGCAAAATGGTGTTGCTGAAAGACGAAACAGGACGCTGATTGAAGCTGCGAGATCTATGCTGAGTGAAGCCAATCTTGCCACTCAGTTCTGGGCAGAAGCTGTAAATACTGCTTGCTATACTCAGAACAGATCTCTGATAGTCAAACGCTTCAGAAGAACCCCTTACGAACTCTTTCGTAACAGGAAGCCATCAATCGAACATCTCCATATCTTTGGTTGTGTTTGCTACATCCTTAACAACAAAGATAATCTGGGAAAGTTCGATTCTAAGTCTGATGATGGAATTTTCCTTGGATACTCCTCTATCTCTAAAACCTACCGTGTGTTCAACAAACGAAGACAAGCCATAGAGGAAACGATTCATGTCAAGTTTGATGAATCGGGTCCTACTTTTCCTCACCCAAATGATAATTCTGAAATCAATCAGTGGGCTGATTCTTTCTTTCAAGTCCCTGAACCTCCTATTGCTGATCCATCTCCTCAAGACCCTCCTGATGGTTTTGAAGAAGATCCTCCTCTACCATCTACTGAAATATCTACTCCACCTCTGATTAATGCCACTCCAATTACCCAAATCACTCCTTCTGAACCTGATCAACCCACTAACAGTGAAGACTTTTCTCAAACCACTGTTAGTGAGCCTACTCCCACTAATCTTCTCCCTGATCCATCAGTGAATGAAGCTTCTACTTCAGGACAGGTGTATCAGCCACCTGCTCTCCGATGGACCAAGGATCATCCCATTGATCAAGTTCTTGGTAATCCCTCTTCTGGCATTAAAACTCGACGCCAATCTGGTAACATCTGTCTTTATGTAAATTTTATCTCTGAAAATGAACCTAAAGAAATAGATGATGCTTTGCGTGATCCTGCCTGGGTCTCAGCCATGCAGGAAGAGCTAGCAGAGTTCATCAGAAACAATGTCTGGCTTCTCGTCCCTAGGCCTCGAAAACGTACTATCATTGGTTCCAAGTGGATTTTTCGAAATAAACTTGATGAGATTGGTACGATTATTCGAAACAAGGCTCGCCTTGTGGCTCAGGGATACAGGCAGGAAGAAGGCATTGATTACGATGAAACCTTTGCTCCTGTTGCTAGGCTCGAAGCAATTCGACTCTTCCTAGCTTTTGCAGCACATATGAACTTCAAGGTTTATCAGATGGACATTAAAAATGCCTTTCTGAATGGAAAACTTAATGAAGAAGTCTATGTGGCTCAGCCTCCTGGCTTTGTAGATCCTAAGTTCCCTGATCACGTCTACAAGTTAAACAAGGCTCTCTATGGGTTAAAACAGGCTCCTCGTGCCTGGTATGATACCCTCTCAACCTTTCTTCTCTCTAAAGGTTTTGTTCGTGGAAAGATCGATAGCACTTTATTTCTAAAGAAATATCCTAAGCATATCCTTCTTGTCCAGATATATGTCGATGACATTATCTTTGGATCCACGAATCCCAAACTCTGCGAAAAGTTTGAGTTGCTCATGAAATCTGAATATAACATGTCTATGATGGGCGAACTAACATTCTTTTTAGGACTTCAGATCAAGCAATCTGAAAAGGGAATTTTCATCAATCAAGGTAAATACGTACAGGAGATGCTGAAGAAATTTGATCTCACATCTTGTACACCGATGAAGACTCCAATGGCTCCTCCTCTGACACTTGACAAGGATTCCAAAGGGAAATCTGTCGATGTGACTCTCTACAGAGGAATGATCGGCTCTCTGCTGTATCTCACAGCTAGCCGCCCTGATATCATGTATTCTACATGTCTTTGTGCTCGTTATCAGGCTGAACCCAAAGAATCCCATCTGACTGCTGTAAAGCGGATCTTCAGATATCTGAAGGGAACTCCTAATCTGGGTCTTTGGTACTCCAAGGACTCAGGGTTCGATCTAACAGCTTATTCTGATAGTGACTTTGCAGGATGTAAGATTGACAGGAAAAGCACCACTGGTGGTTGTCACCTGCTAGGTGGCAAGTTGGTGAGTTGGACTAGCAAAAAGCAGAACTCTGTGTCCACATCAACTGCTGAAGCTGAATATGTTGCAGCAGGAATCTGTTGTGCTCAAGTCCTGTGGCTGAGAAATCAACTTCAGGACTATGACATACAACTTTCTAAAATTCCTATCTACTGTGACAATACTTCAGCGATAGCCATCGCCAACAATCCTGTCTTACACTCCAAGACAAAGCACATTGAAGTGAGATATCACTTCATCAGGGATCATGTGATGAATGGTGATATTGAACTCCATTTTGTCCCTACTGAATATCAGCTTGCTGACCTCTTTACCAAACCACTGGATGTGACGCGTTTTAATATGCTCATCAGTGAACTTGGGATGTTAAATCCTGATGATTGAAGTTTATCAGGACAAACAGTTGTTAAATCCTATAGAATAATCATTCTCAGGACTCTTTCTTTAACAACTCCTGAACTAACTCTCATCAGAGGATGACTCTATTCAGTACTTACAAAATCTTTGTTCAATATCCGAATACTGATGATCTCAGGTAAGTATTTCTTCCCTCTGCTACTGAAACCTTATCGCATTAAATGTGATAAGAGGATTTTCCCAAAACAGTACTTATCTGATAAGTACTCTGATTCCTATAAAACATATCTTTCACCAAAATGGAATCATCCCCTGAAAAGGCGGTTTTTATCTTTTCAAATAAAACAAACTTTTCATCTGCACTGACACGTAATGGGACGTTTCCTGTTCCCCACTACGTGTGTTAGGCGCGTGAACGCGGGTAGAACTCCCTTTATTCATCATTACGTTTGAATTTAGCCGCTCTTTTCTCTCTCATCCATTTTCTCTCTCCTACCACGAGGTATAAAAACCTCACTCGTAATCTTTTACACTCTTTACGCTCACAAATTCTCTCCAAGCATTCTAGCAAGAAAAAGCAAGAACAAGTTTTCTCTCAAGAACACACTCACCACTTCTCTTAACAAGATAATCGTAAGTGTTTCTTTACTCTTGTTCTTTCTACATTGTAAGTTGGCATTCTTCACCTAAACAGCTTATTTTGTTAATCGTTTTTCCAAAAACCCTAAGATCACTCCGTTTGATCTTAGCTTTTCCAAAATCTTCTAAGATTTTTGTTAAAACAGTTTAAATGGTGTTCTTATTTCTTTTAAGAACATTCATAAACTCTTATTTTGATATCTTTTCATCAAAATAAAAGTTTCTTTTTAATACCAAAACACATTCCTTTTGTGTATTTTGGTATCTAATCCATTCCAAGTATAAAGGATTTCACCACTTTTATGAACATATTCTGTGTTCATTGAAAAGTGAAGAAAAATGCATATTTTGGATTCTTAATCATCCACATATGTTGTTTTTATGTGTTAACAGAATGGCTGCTACTACATCCACTTCCTTGGACGCCCAGCTCTCCTCTGAGGCAACGACGCTGATGACTGCTACTGGGAACCTACCAATCATAATTCCCCAACATGACCTGCAGTTCAAACACAACAACTTGATTGGGATATTTGATCTCCCTACCAACAAGGCGTTTCTCAAGCCTGCCAGGGACTTCCTTCTGTCATGTCCCCTGAAGACGGCGTTTACCATCAACCCAGCACCCAACAAACCCCTGCTCCTGCAGCTGTGGTCCACTGCTACCACTGCCCAGGAGAGGAACTCACGGGGCAAGATGCATGAGGTGATTAAGTTCCAGATCAAGGACGACATCATCTCATTTGGCATAGGGACTCTAAGGAACGTCCTAAACTTTCCCAAGAAGCAGACGTTTCCTCCTGCTCCTTCCTCCGACGAAGTCATCGCGTTCCTTGATGACATCGGCTACAAATAGCCTGTATGTGAAGGCCTACCTCTGACAAAGACTGCTGCCACTGTCTACAAGACAGGGCTAAACGCGACGTTCTATTATATATGGAACACGTTTGGTCTCTGTCTGACAGGGAAGACGGGGAGCACAGAACAATTCCCCACCGTCATACAGAACATGGTCTACTCTGCGATCAAAAATCGCAAGTTTGACTATGCCCGCTGTATCTGGGACGACATGATCAAGAAGATCAAGAACCGCACCAGGGTGGTGAACGTCCCCTACACCCGGTTCTTCTCTGCAGTTCTGGCACTGCACATGGGTGACAACTACCCAACAGAGGGAAACTTCAACAATTACGCCCTAAGCGTAAAGTTTCTGGAGCAGCTGTCTCCCAAAGCAGATGATATCCCTCTATCTGCAGTCCTGGTTGTCCCTGAACCACAACCAGACGCAGAGGAACAACCTATCTCTGCTCCTGCTCAAGGTATGTTTTCTCTCTTCTCTTCCAAACCACCCTCTTCTTCTTCTCTGCATGCTATGTCAGTAGCTAACCCAATACTGACTTCCCCAGCTGCAACCTCTTCGGCGCCTCTGAAGCGCCCTCCTCCTTCTGGCTCCTCTCCTCCACCACAGCCCAAACGCGCCAAATCCAAGGCGTCAAAGAAAAAGAAGGCAGCAGCTGGTAAGAAATACTATATTACCCTGCCTCAAATATTTAATAAACCATCTCCTTTATCTAAAACTTCTTCACCTGCAGATGCTTCCATCTCTGCTCCTGTCCAACAAGAACCTGAGGTTGTTCACCTCGAACACTCAGAGAACATGGGGGGTAATCGCTCTGATACCCTCCTAGCCTCAGGTAATACTTTTAAGCAAAATATTACTGTTTCTTCTTTTATGAAAGCTAATGAGTCTTCTAGTACTCACTTAGCTACTCTGTCTACAGGTTCTTTAAGGGCAGCAGTTGAAGGGTCGTCCCAACTTCATCAGGATGACCCCTTCAACGACTTCATCTTCACGGATGCCGATCGACAGCTAAGCGCAACTGAGCTACGACGACAGTCCGCTGAAAGGCAATTGCAGGAGGTCCGCACGGCACTCCAGCAACAAGAGGACGCCCACAAGGCCCAGCTTCAGGCCTTGGAACTTGAGCTTGCAGCAGCCAAGGCCGCTGCCTCTGCCGCCGAAGCCGCCGCAGCCTCTGCCACTGCTGCCGCCCGCCGCTGCCGCCCCTGCTCCTACTGGTGTCACCATCACCATACCCTGTCTGGATGCCATCCATGATAAGGTTTCTCAGGTGGCTACCTCCTCCTCCTCTCTTCAGGCGTCCGTAGACGACCTGAAGACCACGGCGTTACCCGCTCTCTCCACAGCGGTTGACAACAACTCCACCTCCACCACCAACTTCCAACAAATAGTGGTGCAGAGGTTGGACGCACAGGAGACTGGCCTTCATGCCCTCCAGGAGAAAGTGGCCGAGCTTGCCACTGCAGTGAACTCGCTAACCACTGCTCCTCCTCCGCCGCCATCGTTCACCGCGGCCGACAGGGAACTTCTCCAGTCTCTCCTCTCATCTTCCTTCATCAACAGGAAGCTGAACGCCGATATGGCCTCTCTCCTCCAGCGGAGTATTTCAACAGCTGCCTTACAGGCACCTGTTGAGGGGGAGAGACAGCCGAGAGACCATTCCGTTTATTCCCCCTCCACCAACTGGAGAACCAACGAACAGGGGGGAACAAACGAGGAAGAGGATGATGATGAAGATGATGATGGTGAAGACGACGATCTCTTCGTCGAGAAGGTTCCAACCTCAACGCCCACTCCAGGGCCTGCACACTCTCAGGGGGAGAACCCCGGTGCACCTGGTACGTTACTACTACCATCCTCTCCCTCATCTTCTGATAACCAACCAATTTCTTCTCTCCTTAAACCTAAACCTACACCTGAAACCATAACCCTAGACACCTCCTCCGATGACTCTCCAATAAACAATCTACAAATGATTGTCTACCAACCACCAAAACAACCTACCCCTGAACCAACACCCCATTCTTCTCCTAAACAAACCTCTGAACCTGAAAACCAAGACAACTCTGATTTTCAGGATGTGAACTTTGGCTCTGTCACTGGTGAGATTATTCGCCTCATGAAGAATAGTCCATCAGAACAGACAAGAGCTGAATTAAGCAGAATGACTTTCAGAGTAACTCCTCTTAACCCTGAAACCATTCCTTCTAGACCAACCCGCTTCAATCCTGAAGCATCCTTTTCTAGAACCCCTGAAATCCGAGCCCCTCCTGAAACCATTTGCCTCTCATCAGATGATGAATTCATCTCTGATGACTTCTCTACCCCTGCTTCTTCTCCCAGATCTCCTCCCTCTAACTCTCCTAGATCTGAAGGTGAGAATTACCCTGACAACTCTGCTATTGTCAACAGGGATGGGCGTTTAGACGCCGTGATAGAGCGACTCGAGAGTACAAGAGTAAAAATTCCTCTTCGTACCTCTTGGGACTCCAAGTTCGCCTATCTATCACAAGAGGAATACAGCGCTGCTGTACAGGCTCAGGAGGAGCATAATAAGAAGCAGAAGGAAACCTTCCTCTCCGCTCAAGCCGCTCGAAGGCTTGCATCGGATTTTGTTGAAGAGGACGATGAAATAAGTGCTGACCCTGTTCTAGCACAGAAGGCCGCGCTGAAGGTCTTCAACAGGAATGCTGAAATTCAGTCTGAAGAAGTTAACACAGAGCTTGACTGGTGCAGAGACCGCCTTCACCTAAGAAAACATGGTGCTGCTATCTCTGGAATCCATCTCAGCCGAACTCACGGCAAGAGAGCAAAAACTTGGATCACCGTCAAACGCTCTGGAGTCAAGGACGTGCAACACACTCTGGACAAGTTAGATCGTTACAACTTGTCAGAGTGGAACGAGATCAGATCCCTACTTCCCAAAGCCAACAGAAACTATCGGGCTGAAGTAGAAGAAGTCATTAATGGACTTATTGCACGCATCAGAAGGACAACCGAAATTCCTGATGACCTTCTCCAACCATCTTCAGCACTGTCTCAGCCACCTGTTCGAAGATCAGCCGGTGCTTCAACAAGGAGACCAACTCCTTGCATGCCCAGAATGGTTGTCAAGCCACTGGACCTCTCGATGCTTGATCTTTCACTCCCTCCAGGAGTCTCTCTTTCTCTGAAGGACAAGTCATCAGAGAACCTGTTCATGGTATTTGTGTAAGCGACAACTCCAAGATATTACGCTTTCAGCGTTTCAACGAGCTACACAAAGCACCATATGAACACTTGGTTTCTGTTCTCTTCACTGCTCAAAGAGACAAGAAAAACCAAGATAATAAAGAAATTATTCGAACTGTCAGAGCTATACTCGATCATCGACTAGCCTTCAGCAACACTCCAGTTCCAATCGTAGTCAAGACTGAAGAATTTAGCGAAGACTCTGATAGTTAGAATATTTTTGTAAATTTTACTTTCAGTACCTCACTTATGTACTCTTGTATTTTCTTTACTCTTGTAACCTGATTGAGATTAATGAAAATGCAATTCAGTGCATTGTACTTTATTCCATCATAGTACTGAAAAAGATCCCTCAAAACAGTAAATGGGACATGTACCTTTATGAGTTCTATTTCCTACTGTTTTATCTAGACTTAGAAATTTTTTTTCTTTCTAGACTTAGACAATTTCTCTGTTGTCTTATCATTATCATTTAGGGGGAGACTGTTGATCCAGCTCTCCTAAGACCTGATGAAATGATAATGATCCTGAATCTTTACTTAGTGAATAGGTTTTTACTTCTGTTATAGCTTGAGGAATTATCACTGAATCTGTTCAGTGTTATTCCATGTTACTTATGCTGTAACCTATTTTTATAGTAATCAGGATCAGGATCAGGAGACGAACGAGTCTGTTCTGCAGTCTACTGATCCTATCCACTGAAGTGAAGACCTCCTGAAGACATTAAGATCATACTCAAAGAACCATCAGCAACGTCGAAGACTTAGCTGATGACAGGAACAGCATGCTCGTGATCTGAAGACGGAACTCAGTGATAGCAGGCTGCTCAATATCGTATGACATCCTGAAGGTTCATCAGGATACAGGTGACCCTGAACAGCACCAGCTTCAGGACTCTAGTCACTAATTAGTATTCTGATCCTGAAAGGATTAGTGTAATGTCTTAGTCTAATGCACAAAAGGATTATCCGCCTTTTCTGACACAAAAGTACATAAGGACAATCTCTTTACTGTTCCCTCCGTACTTATCAGACCTCAAGGCAACTGTTTACAAACATACTCCTTTTGCACACCATGCAAAGAGTATTTGTTTATAGTAAATAGTACAACAGACCAACTACAACGTGACACGTCACAAAAGTAGGTCTGCATGCATTTAATGCATTGAGTATAAATAGGACTTGAAGAGATGTTCTCCACACTACTTCTTCTTCATCCTAATTCTACTCAAGTCCTTTCTTTCTCACTTCCCTCTATCTTCTTTCTTTCTTATCTTCTCACTTAGTGCATAATGAAAGAACTTAGATTGTTTAGTTTAGACTACTTGTCTTTTCTGTTTCCGCAACTATCTGTAAATTCATATTGTTTATAAAACAAGAATTTAAAAGTGAGAAATTGTGTGATTATATTCAACCCCCCCCCCCCCCTTCTATAATCTATAACACCATCCTAGCTTGAAGGTCACCTACTTGGGACCAACACAAACGTTTATAGTAGTACCATTATTTGGGCCCGTACTACTATAACCGTTCGATATGGTAGCCGGGTCGAGATCACTCGGCAACGTCAGACAAGAACATGCCTAATGACCCTTTCCCGACGTACCACCGTACAAGCCTAGTCATGATACCATCCTCAACAGCCTTATTGACTTGACTGAGCAGATAATTAATTAACAGTTAACCACATAAATTCTTATAAACATATTGGTGTCGTACTTATCGAAAATCAAAAATTTAGCATGTAAATAACATTCAATACTATAACTATATATATAGCTCACCCCCAACTTGAAGCTCCGCCGATGATTCCGACCCATGACTCGTTATTTGTCCCAAAATCTCGGGTTTAAGTCCAAGGGGATAGTTCTCCGAAATGTATTAAACTATCCTCAAAAAGCTATTGTGTGTATCCAACTACCAAAATTGCTATTGTGTGTATCAAAGTTTATTTTTTTGCTATTGTGTGTATTGTGACCAGTTCAACCGGTCATCAACCGGTCAACTGCAGTTAGGACGACGGCCGGAGGTGCTGTGGGGGCGACGATGGTCGTTCTAGGTGATGGTGCTTCTGGGTGGTGGTTTTGGGTTGAAGATAGACGATGGTAGTGGTTGGATGTTGGAGATTGACGATGGTGGTGGTTGGAGATCGGAGGTCAACGATGGTGGTGGTTGTAGGTTGGCGGCAGCGGTGGTTTTGTTGGTGGTGGTGGTTGGAGATGGTTGCTGAGAATGATGTTCGATGGTGGTGGCGGTTCGATGGTGGTGGTGGCGGTTCGATGGTGATGGTGGCGGTTCGATGCTCATGGTGGCGGTGATGGTTCGATGCTCATGGTGGCGGTGATGGTTCGATGGTGATGGTGGTGGTGGTGGGATAGGCAGCGACGGTGGAGGTAGGTGATGGTGGAGGTGCCGGTGCCGGTGGAGGTGGGTGACGGTGGAGGTCGCCGGTGGAGGTGGGTGACGGTGGAGGTCGCCGGTGGTGGTGGGTGGCAGATGTGGGTGGTAGATGTGGGTGATGGTGGAGGTGGGTGGCAGAGGGTGACGGTGGAGGTGGGTGTGGCAGTGGTTCTCGGCAGTTCGGTGGTTTCCGGCAGCGACGACGGTGGTTTCCGACAGCGACAACGGTGGTTCTCAGCGGTGGAACGGTGGAGGTGACCTGTTAAACCGGTTACAAGTCATCTGATACACACAATAGCAAAAAAAATAAACTATCATACACACAATAGCAATTTTGGTAGTTGGATACACACAATAGATTTTTGGGGATAATTTAATATATTTCGGAGAACTATCCCCTAAGTCCAACCACACGCACGCTCGCAAACGTGCGCGTTGATTCTCTTAAACCACGCTCTGATACCAAGTTGTAACGCCACTATCAAAAAACAGGATTTTTATAAAAACAAATTTAATTAATTTGAATAGTTTAAAAATAAATTCTTTTAAATACTAAACCATTATCCCAAAAATCCAACAAAATAATCAAAAGTATAAAGTTTCCAGTATATTTAATTAAATAATAACGGAAGAGTCAAAGGGGACCGCCGGAATCATCGTCTACGAAGTCAAGCTAGGGCCTTGCCCTTATCCTTGCTTGATCCTGATCCTGGAAAAAGGGAAACAACTATAGGGTAAGCCAACGCTTAGTGAGCTAGTACCATATATAATCTACAATATCGCAAGCACACATACCGATATAGGTATTCCACACAAACACATTAACGCATAAACAACACATCATTTAATCCAAACAATACCCGACTCTCATGAGGTCATAACACTCCCGTCAATTTGGACACGGGTTGGCCCCCACAACTCACCAAAGGCATGTGGATTCCCTTTCTCCCGTCAGTTAGGACACGGGTCGGCGCCCACAACTCACCAAGGGCATGTGGATCCCTGTACCACACTATAACTGTTGGGTTTTTATGGGTATCCTCGGATCAAACTGACTCGAAGGTTAACACGGATCTCAAAAACCTCACTGGTTTAATAGATCCCATAGGTTTAACAATCAAACTGATAAAACCCATATGATCAAAAACACACTGTTTCGATCTTATCATGCGGAAGCGATAAAGTTAAAAACCCTTAAATGCTCATTGATCTTTAATCGTTCTAGTTTAATGTATTCTAATGGTTTAGATGAATTTACCTGGATAGCTTGAGAATTGATCCACCGGTGATCGACCAACGAATGTTCTTCTAGTTGAACCGAATGAAAAACCCGAAGATTGGAAAACCGAAACTGGAATCCGAATGGGGGTTTGGCGCCGGCTGGGGAGAGAGAGAGGAAGAGAGAAACTGAAACTGATTCTGTTAGTTGAAAAGCTTAGTTTTTTCCTTAACCCATAAGCCTTATTTATATGGAAGGAAAAATACAGTTTGAATAGGATTCAGTTTCCATATAGTAATTATCTCAAATCTTTTTCCTTTTTAATTACTGGAAAAGAATTTGCTTATGATAATTATATATATATATATATTTATCTAATATATATATAACTTTATTAATTAACTATTATATATTTACATTATCTAATAAATATATAATGTATCTAATTAATTAATAACCCTCTGACTTTGGTAATTCTGACTGAAATTACCCAATTGATTTATAATTCACTATTATAAATCCTAACTCTCCATTTCTGGGTTTCATTTAACTTATTCGATTTATAGGTCCTCACAGGTGTGACCCTCAAGTGTCTTGTAACATTGGATGTGTAATTACTTGGTTTGTCAACTCTGCACATAATTCCTAACAGACTCCCACTTATGCAAGTTGGCAATACCGCCTTGATTACACGGACCTAAGGAGGCCCCTAGACAGGCACTTAGGCTGACCAGGTTACAAGAACTCTTATACCCAGACTGGTGATATAAATATTCCATAAGGAAATAGTATCTATGAAACTACTGTTCATTGATTGGGTATATCTTGGCTTTTCCCTTTGCATCACGATATTTCATCTGTGAGTATGAGCTTGGAAGGTGTCAACTCTAAATACTCAAGATTCTGTTTTCTTGACTATCCGACTTTTACTGATAGGTAAACGACAAAGAACTAATCAGTTCGTTTGGGCATGGTCATGCACTTCATCAGTATACTCAGTCAGTCAAGACGGGCCCAGAAATATCTCTCTTTAAAGAAGAGGTGCAAATCCCATCTTGCATATCTGCCTTTAATACCACGGCATCCGCTGAATCTAGTTACGCCCTTTATAGCCACCCTGTTACGGCGTAGCGGTTGAGTGCACTAAGTATTCAGTGGTCCTCATGACGTTAAATCAGATACCTCAGGTGATAGGGACAACCACTGTGAGACTTACTTGTGACTGTTTCCAAGAAGTAATCTCAACTGCGGATCACCTCCGATATTTGCTACTCTATCAAATATCTGTGCAACTTTTAGTCTACAACACTTGTAGCTGTTATTCAGCAACTGATCATAACTACCTAAAAGTTCACAATGACTTTAACACCTTATCATGTTCCCACAATGATAAGTCGTCACGGACAAGTTTTGAATGAAAACTGGAAACTAGTTTCATTCCTGGATTAATTAAAACATGCAAAATTGTAAAAGTGATAAAGAAATTAATTTCGTATAGTCCACATTACACGCTGTAATAATAACAAAATTAAATATCTTTTCTTTAATAACTTTCATAATATCTATTTATCGTTTGTTAAATACTGGTCTAAAATGAAGTATCACCTATCTTCAGTTTAAACCCTTTGATTAAAGTTTACCATTTTAATCAAAGTGATAACCAAATAATACAAGTATGGTTTTACGATCTACTTGTATCTGCTAATTATTGTTTTGCAAACATCTTCTAAAACAATAACTAGACTTTTATCATATTCCATGAACTTGGAGACCTGGACTAACTTCCAGTTCCTGAATATGTGAGACTGTACTGCAACTTTCCTTAGCTGCTGTGTAGATGAATGATTTCTACCTGAAATCAGATTCCATTTACTATGCTGGTAAATTTACTTGGAATTCTATATTTAATCCAACACTTTAATTATTGATTTTAAAGTCAATCACGACCTTTATTTCAAGGGTCTTGAAACTTTTATCCTTTTAAAAAGGTAAATTATATCTTATGAATTCTTATCCTATCTGGATTATGAGTTCCGAGATATATTGAATCAATAATTGTATCTTTTATTCTTTTATCTCAGACTAGATAGAGAATAAATTGGGTTCCCACTTATTTATATAAAAACTAACTATTACTCAAAATTTACTATTGACTTAGTCAAAACTTTGATTAGTCAATTCTAATTTTAAGTAATGAACTTTGAGAATTTCTTTTATAAAACTTAACTGGATTCGATTGAATCCTAATACCAGAACTTGGATTCTTCCTAGTTTTATAAATACTGTTATTAACGCCATCTGAGTTAATATCCTAAATTCTCCTTTTAAAACATTTGAATAATAAAACTTGATCAAACTTGATTAGTTAATTCTGAGAATTTCTTTTATAAAACTTAACTGGATTTGATTAAATCCTAATTCCAGAACTTGGAATCTTTCTAGTTTTATAAATGCTGTTATTAACGCCATCTGAGTTAATATCCTAAATTCTCCTTTTAAAATAAAATTTGATCACAAAACTATTATTCATAAATGTTTTATTCTCAAAACACATTCCTATAGAATTTCGTGTGTTTTGATAGTTTTTACATAAATTACTTCAATTTAATAGATTTTATTAAAGTAACTATAACAGGCAACAACTAGGATCATACGTATTTAAGAATACTAAGCACAATCAGATATTTCAATGTCAAGACAATAACTTTTGAAAATAAAACCATAAAATTATAAATCCAAAATATAATCATCCCAAAAACTGTTTAAAACATAAATCCAGAATTAACTGTTTTAAAACCATAAATCCAAAATGTCTTGACTTATATCGAAATTAACTTGTACTTAAGATCCTCAGCAACTTCTGGGCACTTCACTTCTGACCTTCTGCAATAGTCATTTGCTCTAGGTATCAGTATACTTGTAAACCAACAAGTAAGAAGTGACAAATTAAAGCAATCATAAATTTCTGAGGTTTACATACCTGCTTCATGACGCTTAGGGCAGTTTTGCCTCCAGTGACCGACCTCATTGCATGTGAAGCAGCGGTTCTCGGTCCTAGCTTTATTTGGCTTAACCTTCTTGCCCTTGCCCTTGCTTTTGCCTTTCTTGGGTGCACTCTGGACGGCCTGGACTGGTCCCTTTCCTTTGCTGGTGCTAGCATGCCCATTTTTCTTTTTCACCCCTCCGTCTTTCACCATCAAGACATCCTTGGTCTTGTTCTTGTTCCCCATATTCAGTTCAGCTATCTTAAGCATGGAGTGCAATTCTGCTATTGTTTTCTCCATGTTATTCATATTGTAATTGACTACAAAGGGCATGTAGTCTTCTGACAGTGAATTGAGTATGGTGTCTGTTGCTAGCTGCAACGGAACCGGATGACCAAGCCTCTCCAGATGATCTAAGTGCCGTTTCATTTTCATGACATGGTCACTTACTGATGTCCCTTTTATCATCTTGCACTCATTAAATGCTTTTGTGGCATCGTAACGTTCTGTACGATCCTGAGTCTGGAACATGTCCCTCAGCTGGCGGATCATGTCATAAGCATTTGTATTTATGAGCCCTGCTTGCAGATCTGCGCTCATAGTTGCAAGCATCAGACAGGCGACATCAAGGAGATCATCCGAGTGCTTCTTGTGGGCATTTCTGGCAGCAGCCGGAGCATTTGCCGGAGGTGCCTCCCCAAGAGGCTCTTCAAGGACATACCATTTCCTCTCATGTCGGAGCACAATCATCAGATTGCGCTCCCAGTCGAGGAAATTAGAGCCGGTCAGCTTATCCTTCTCTAGGTTAGAGCGGAGGGAAAGATTGTTAGTGCTGGTAACAGTGCTTGCCATCTACACAAATTAAAACTTTTGGTCTTTAGCAACTGTAAATAGATTAAATTCCAATAATTATCAATAAACCCTTAAATGATCAATTTATTGGACTAGGATCCTTATTTCATACGTCCTGATGTGCGTAATGTTCTTGCTCCACCAGACCCGTATTTATTTCGGTAGGTAAGGACTTTTACCAATCATGTCTAGCTGACATGACTCCTAGATCTTTTCGGGACCACGGCAACTACCTGTGCATGTTTTAGTCCCTCTAAGTACTTTTTGGCCCGGTACCTCCCGGTGAACTTAATAGTACCAAAATAGATCTCACCATTTTGGGGACCTGATCACTATACTCTGGCCGGTACCACCCGGAGATAATTCGCAGAGTTATGTAACCCCTCCAGCTTCAGTTTGAACACGGACGTTGAATGTGTGATCACTTACAACGCCTGTGTACTTTACGCCGAAGGTGCCCCTAGATAGGTTGCACTACTGATCTATGATTTTCGGGGTTTTGAAAAACTTTACTTCCAGGCTTTTTGAAAAACTGGTTGTTATAAAGGCCACTGATGTTTTAAACTATCTTTTTCAAACATGCATGCAATTTTAAAACTAACTGTTCTAAAATCACTTGCTAATTAAAACTAACTGTTTTAATAGCACACCTAGTTGATTAAAACTAACTGTTTTTGTCAACTTGCCTTTTATATAAAACAATCATCTATAGGTTTTATCATAAAATCTACCGTTTTGAAAAACTGGTAATACAAAAACCTATACATTTTTGTGATATAACCTAGTTTTAAAATAAGCTTTCTATTTAAAACTACTAACATGCAAGATATCACAAATAATCAATTAACCATGCAATTAAACAACAATTAATCACATAATAGCTAATTATAGTTTTTGCCAACGTTTGTTTCCTAGGGACCAATAATGACCTATTTCACTAAAAAGCTTCAAAAACTTGCGCAGCTCCCACTGGCCTCGCCATGTTTGTCAGTACTCCGGTAAGAGGAAGAACTTTAGCAGCTCCCACTGGCCTCACCATCCAGAAAGAATGAAACATCTATCCTAAGGTCATTATTACATAAGGGGTTGTAAACGGCACGCAGGCCTCCCCGTAAATATGTCAAGGGTCTAGGTTGGCAAAACACTATAATATATATATATACTCAAACTGAGATGTATATATAGGACTCAAGCAATCACGCAATTATATATATGCAATATAGTAAAAACGAGAAATAAATCTGGATCCGTTAAAATTATCTTGTCTTAATTATCGCAAAACTTGGTTTTATAACTGATTCGAAAAACAAACTGTTTTATGAACCAAAATATTTTAATCTGAAAAACGGTTTTACTTAAAAAGGAGACTTATAAACAATAAATCTTATTTTATAAAACTAAAACCATTTTATCTAAAAAGTTAACCTTTTACCCAAAATATCGAAAAACAGTTATTTCGAACAAACTGGTCGAGATACACAATACTGGCCCTAAAACTGTATCCGGATTCGACCAACTGGTCAAATACAATACCAGGCCTGTTTGACTATTAGCTATTCGGGTTATAAAAATTTTAATGAAAAATAAAACAATTTTATAAAAAAAAAATGTTATCCGAATAATTTTGGGTAAAGGTTTAAAACAATTATTTTTCTTGGGCCTTAGACTTGGTCCAAAAACTGGGTTTACAGGCCCATTACCAACCTGGTAATTTTGGGTCCGTTAGGGTTTCGTGATTTGCTCGAAAAACTTATCGAGGATCGAGAAAGCCTAATACCGTTTTATCACTTCAGGTTTTGAAAAAATAACCAATAACATTCGGGTCTATTGGTTTCACGATGGCGAAGTTTAAACAACCACGGCCACCATCGGTAGCTTGACGACGATGGCAATCGGCCATCGCCGCCGCCGGCCCTTTTGGAAAACAAAGCAATACCGAGCGACACCACATACCACTATCCTGCCACCATCGATCGCGGATGTCGATCGCTTCCAATCTGGTTGCGATCGAATAACGCCGCCGCCGCACACCACCATTGTGCGTCGTTACCACCACGGCTGTCGATCGAAACATCAATCGCCTTCGGGCGATCCTGCTACGGTCAGTCACCATCGCAACCACCACCAACGTGGGTGGTGCGGCTGTGAGCGATTCGCAACCCGGCCACAGCCGGGTGCGGTGCGGGCTTGTTCACCGATCGCCACCGTCATCATTGCCTAGGCACGGCCTATCACGGCAGCCGGCGAATGGTTTGGTTTGGCCGGATATCGATTTGGTCACCAGCGATCTGGTGGTCGCCGATTACAATGACCGACGCCGCCACCGCTAGGCGCGGTGCGGCTGTCGATCTCGTCCGACGTCAACGACCGTCGTGAGTACCACCATTGGCCGGCGGTTGAAACGAACCGCCTTTGCCATCACCGCCGTGCAATCCGGCCCCACCGTCCACCGCGACCACCGATCTGGGGTGCGGTCCGGTTGTTGATTTTGACAGTCGACGCCACCACCACCAATCGGGTGGTGCGGCTTGGTGGTTTGTACGAACGTCGCGGCCACCACCAACCTGGTGGTGTGACCGCGGTGGTTTCTCGGCATCGATGGGATTCGGCCACCACCACCGACTGGTGGCGTGGCCCGGTGGTCTTACAGCAGTGGCCGACGTCACCACCACCAATCGGGTGGTGTGGCTCGGCACTCGTGTGATGTGGTTTTCGAAGCCGGTGATCGGCCTGGCGGTCCGGTCGGCTAACTGCCGCCGTTCCACCGCCGATCATCGGTTTGGTGTTTTTCGAACGATAAGCATAGTTAAAAATCAAAAATTTATATAAGCCATTAACATAATAAAAATCAGATTTTTAAACTTGTTATGCAAGAAACAGCTTTTAACGGATCACACATAAACAGATAAATTGATAAAACTAAAACGATTTTAACAATGGCTCTGATACCACTGTTGGGTTTTTATGGGTATCCTCGGATCAAACTGACTCGAAGGTTAACACGGATCTCAAAAACCTCACTGGTTTAATAGATCCCATAGGTTTAACAATCAAACTGATAAAACCCATATGATAAAAAACACACTGTTTCGATCTTATCATGCGGAAGCGATAAAGTTAAAAACCCTTAAATGCTCATTGATCTTTAATCGTTCTAGTTTAATGTATTCTAATGGTTTAGATGAATTTACCTGGATAGCTTGAGAATTGATCCACCGGTGATCGACCAACGAATGTTCTTCTAGTTGAACCGAATGAAAAACCGAAGATTGGAAAACCGAAACTGGAATCCGAATGGGGGTTTGGCGCCGGCTGGGAGAGAGAGAGGAAGAGAGAAACTGAAACTGATTCTGTTAGTTGAAAAGCTTAGCTTTTTCCTTAACCCATAAGCCTTATTTATATGGAAAGGAAAAATACAGTTTGAATAGGATTCAGTTTCCATATAGTAATTATCTCAAATCTTTTTCCTTTTTAATTACTGGAAAAGAATTTGCTTATGATAATTATATATATATATATATTTAATATATATATATAACTATTAATTAACTATTATATATTTACATTATCTAATAAATATATAATATATCTAATTAATTAATAACCCTCTGACTTTGGTAATTCTGACTAAAATTACCCAATTGATTTATAATTCACTATTATAAATCCTAACTCTCCATTTCTGGGTTTCATTTAACTTATTCGATTTATAGGTCCTCACAGGTGTGACCCTCAAGTGTCTTGTAACATTGGATGTGTAATTACTTGGTTTGTCAACTCTGCACATAATTCCTAACAATAACGTATACATATACGTACAATATCATAAATTACACGCAGTGTGTCTCACCTTATTTGCGAAGACAACAAAAGCACGAACTAACAAGATTCTTTCAACGGAAATCTGTAATTATTAACAAATTAAACTATTAATAGGATTCTCAAACAACCCTTACAAAACCTATTATCCCGACTAGAACCTAATTAATTTCACAATAATTAAACGGGAGTCACATACGACACACGGGTCTAGTTTAGATTGGCCAACCCGACCTGCCGCCACGCACCGCCAGACAGCAGCCGACTGCCGCTGAACAACCCACCACAGCCGCGACATCGACACCGACCATCACTGGCGCACCAGGCTTCAAGAGGTACTCACGCGGCCTCTGCCGCGAGCCCAAGTCGCGTCGGTTTATATACTAACCGGGCCGGGCTTTTCTTTTAGCCTAAGTCTCAACTTAATTAAGCCCACAACTAATCCTAACCCAACCCTATTTCCTAACTAACAACAATATTAAGCTACTGAAAATAATTAAGGAAATTGGGATGTTACATCATTGGACCCTGTTTTGCACGTGTTGTGTATCTAGTGATTCAATTGTACTATTTACTATAATATACATCCACTTACATAAAGTAGTATAGAGTATCTAGTGAATAGTTGCTTTTAGGGCTGATTGGGGACAATGTTATGAATGTTCCTTTTGTACTTGTGTCAAAAAAACATGGTTGTCCTTTTTATGTGCATAAAGAGTTAAGACAAGTGGAGTAAATCTTTAGGAGCAAGACAACGATCAGCGAGTTGAGATCGCTGAACATTTGGAGATATCAATGGTCATTGTGTCTTTGTTTCTTCAGATTGCCACGCGATGTAGTCAGCTAGCTATCACTGAATTTGTCTATGTTGACTCTATCATCAGCTGTTTCTTTGATATCGTTGATGGTTCTGTATGCATGAATTCCATGTCCTTAGTGAGATACTAAGCTGTAAGGTCAGCTTCAGCAATCACTAAAGACACTAAGTCACATCACTATCCGATCGACTATTGATGTTTCGAGGTTTGAACAAATAGAAGAATCACTAAACAGACCCAATGATAATTCTTCAAGCTATAAAATAAACTAAGTATCTATTCACTAAAGAAGATAAGGATCCTTATCATTTTATCAAGTTTTAGGAGAGCTCGATCAGCGAAGGCTATTCTTTTTGCCATCTTCATGATTCAAGGTTGGATCCATGGATTCTAATTGTTTGGTGGATTCATGAACGTTTGGTATAGGTGGTAGTCTCCTTATCTCACTCAAGTTTTAAGCCACGGTTTAGTTTTGCAATAATCAATCTGAGTATATCTTTTATATATATAATAGATAAAAAGGTGTTCCATACTTCCATTATCTCTTTTTTCTATTCTCTATCTAAATATATATCACCTTATAAAAGTTGTTGATTAGGTCATGCCGTAATTAGAGCATCCACAATGTACTTGTTCAAAGGTTTTTCACAGGTTTTTTAGAGTTTTTCAAAAAGCAAAAACCTCACTTTGAGGTTTTTCACATAGTGTAAAGGTTTTTCGGATTAGGTTTTTCATAGGTTTTTGCGTCATAGGTCGTAACTGCACGACCTGCTTTTTCAGAGGTTTTTCGTATTTAATCTATTTTAACTTTTTAAAACTTTTTAAAAATCTCGTATTAATCAGTTATATTTTTATATATCGTTTTTAGATTTAAATTTTATTATATATTAATAAAAATATTAAATTAATATATATTTATATATTTAAATAAATGTCTCAAAGTTAAGATTTTTATACAATTTTACGTATTTCTTAATAACCCAATGTTTCTATGGAATTCTACGGATTTCTTGATAATCTAAATTTTATACAATTATGGGTGTAAATGAGCCGAGACAACTCACGAGCTACTCGAGATCGACTCGGTCAAAACTCGGTCAAAACTCGACTCGAGATACTAACGACTCGACTCGAACTACCTGATACTTGGCTCGACTCAAAACTCGACTCAAATAAAATTATATATTTGTATAATTTTATTGTATTTATTTTTATAAATAAAAATATAAATGATATTAAGTTAAAATAGTGGGACCCTGAAAATTTGAAAAAGCTTAGATGAGGTTTTTCACATAGTGGAAATATGTAGAGGTTTTTAGATTGTTGGGGTGGTAATAATGCGTAAGAAAAAAGCTGTAAAAAAACTTGATAAAGAGCTCATACATTGTGGATGCTCTTAGCTATGAAAGATGTCTTACATATTTTTTTCAATTGTACTTTATTCAGATTTACGTACATAAACCCAACACCAACCCCAAAATGTAATATTATAACAAAGTTAGGTTTATAGATTCTAAGAGATATTTTTAAGTCTATATAATCAAAGTTCAGGTTTAAAAAAATCTCAAATTAATGAAAAACTGAAATTGAAAGTGCGTGTGTGTGTTCCGTGTTCGTGGATGCCCGACACTATTAGGAAGACATGCGTGCGTGTGTATATTCGTGGTAGTCATTCGTTGGTTCAATACCGCTATGTCTTCTCAAAAAAATTAGATTCATTAATATTTTAGAGTAAAATGAATCCATAATATTTCAAATTTGATACTGTCTTATTAATTTACAATATATATACGCACGAGATCGCAAAATATCTTAAGATATTGAACACTACAATAAAATAATAATAATTTAATTAATAGTAGCTTTTTTATAACTTAATGATTATCTTGTTTTTTTAAGAATACTAAATTCCGGAGATACATGTTTTGGCTGGAAAACCTGTTTAGGCAGGAAAACCTGAAACCGGCTCAACAGACGACGACACGTGGCAGTCCAGATACATAGTTATTTTGGATTGTTATAACTTACCAAACATCACAATGGAATTCAGTCAATGGAATTGACCTTTCCAATTCCGCTTAATCCGGTCGAAATATGACAAACCAAACGCCCCCTTAGGGTTAAGACATTTTTTGCCAGAACCATCAATCTATCTATATATATATAAAGCCGAAACATGGTGAGATGATGTGGCGACTTCTTAGAATTTCCCAATTTTTGAAATTTTTAAAATGGTTAATATTTTGCATATTTATTATCTATTTGAATGTAATTTATGTTCGTATTTAAAACCGTCTTTTCATTTTCTCTATTTACTTTTCATCTCCCAATATTTCACACTATAAATTATGACATATCATCAACTCACTATGTCCTTTTTTGATGGTTATCCAATAATCTTCTTGTTCGATTCCAAAAATCAAGTTTTCGGTTCTGTAATGTGCATGTTTGTTGGCCATGTTATTGGTTTTTTAACATTCAATAACCTACATCTCAATCTCTGCATCCAACACATTTTCTCTCGATAGATTTATATTGTTTAAAGATTGATCATTGTTATCAATTTTTGTTTATTGTTATGCTTTTGCTATTTATATCGACTTTATATGCTTTTTATGTTGTCATTTTTTTGTAGTAAGTGGAATGAGATATAAACAATCTAAAAACCTCTAAATATGTCGAAGAACATCAAAGCACTATCGTTAAAGCACACATATTATTATCATACGTAAGTCTTTCATTCGAGTACTCTTTCAGTTTCAATTTATTTGTAATTTTCTATATTTCAATCTTTATTATCAAATTTTGTTTATTGTTAAGTTATTGTTATTGCATACATTTTATATGAATTCTAAGTTATCTTATTTTCTTTTCTTTTTTGTAGTAAGTGACACATGAAGCAATCTATCTAATGATCTCCAAATATGTCGAAAAATACAAAGTTTAATTATCAGGAAACACATGTTATTATTACATATAAGTCTTTTATTCAAGTACCTCAATTTCAAGTTAATATTGATTTTGTCTATTTTGTAATTTCGTGATTTATTGAATGTTAAAAAACCAATAACATGGCCAACATGCACGCACATAACAGAATCGAAAACTTGATTTTTGGAATCGAACAAGAAGATCATTGGATAACCATAAAAAAAGGACATAGTGAGTTGATGATATGTCATAATTTATAGTGTGAAATATTGGGAGATGGAAAGTAAATAGAGAAAATGAAAAACATAAATTACATTCAAATAGATAATAAAAACCTAAAATTACATTTTTTTGTAGTAAGTGGAATGAGATATAAACAATCTAAAAACCTCTAAATATGTCGAAGAACATCAAAGCATTATCGTCAAAGCACACATATTATTATCATACGTAAGTCTTTCATTCGAGTACTCTTTCAGTTTCAATTTATTTTTGATTTTCTATATTTCAATCTTTATTATCAAGTTTTGTTTATTATTAAGTTATTGTTATTGTATACATTTTATATGAATTCTAAGTTATCTTATTTTCTTTTTCTTTTTTGTAGTAAGTGACACATGAAGCAAACTATGTAATGATCTCCAAATATGTCAAAAACTATAAAGTTTAATTACCAGGAAACACATATTATTACATATAAGTCTTTTATTCAAGTACCTCAATTTCAAGTTAATATTGATTTTGTCTATTTTGTAATTTCGTGATTTATTGCTACCTAAATTCTCATGTTTATGTCTTTTTTTTCAGAAGTTTAACCCAAAATGCTAAAAGAAATTTTTAGCATTGATTATTTTGATTACATTATTACTTGTAAATGACAACAAATCTTCATTTTTTTGGTATATACTATGCATATATGTTAAGTGTTTTATCTAAAAAATTAATCTAAATCCGTTGTATTCTCTAAATTTTGTGATTTGATTATGTTCGAAATTAGATCCATTTCATTTTGTGAATTACTATTTTGCTTCATACAATCTAATAACATTGAAAATTTGCTACAGTCTAACGAGAATAATATCACTATCATATGAGACAATAAATTTTTAAAATGAAGCTAATGAATCACCTTTAGACAAGAAAAATAAAAATTGAAGGTGTTTTGACAATTTTATGCAACTGTATTCATGTCCGATGCTTCTATAAAACTTTTGATCTAAAAATGTCAATAAAAATGATTAAAATAAGGATATGTTGATAAAAGCTGTATAAAATATTTGAATAAGTCAGTGACTAAACGAAAAAGGAAGTGGATTATCGATAAAAATGTGTCTTATAATCTAAAACACTTCTACATGTTTTTCTTATAGAAAAAATAAGATTGATGATGACAAACATTTTATTACATTAATCATGTGTCATTTTTTGTTTGAATTAAAAGAACTATATCCTATAAGATCTGTTATCGAAATATTACTTTGTTTAATAAAATAAATAAAAGAATTATATCTCGATTTTGTAATAATGATTTTGGACAAATGTAACGAATGATAATAACAATCTACATAATACTACAAAGTTACTTGCACTACCGTGCAAAGCGCGGTTCTGACACTAGTTATAAAAAAACCCCTATGTTGATTAACTTATGATCTTATTTTTGTTTTAGAGATAAAAGTGCTAATATTCATGCATTGAATACTATATAATTATGAGATAACGATAATTTTAAAATCTTTTCTGAAAATATATATAAGTTACATCATCTAATATGGTTGATAATTCTTTTAAAGGTATGAATTTTCTTAGTAAATAATGAGAAATCTACCGTATATAAATTAAAATATAGAATTCATGTCGAGGGAGGAATAAAAGAGTTGGTTGGACATCAATGATAATAATATAAAGGTTTTTTTATGTAAATAGTTTAGACTTTGATACTATATAAAAAATAGAAAAAAAGGAATAATAGCATAAAATGAAGGACGACTTAATATTTTACAAATTTTTATTTTCTAATGTAATTTAATTAATATATCTTTGGGCCTTTGATATAATATGAAATATTTTAGGTCTCACTAAACAGTAATAAAATTTGTATTTATTTTATTTCATTTTTTGGATCTTGCTAAATGTTAATTACTAGAAAATTTAGGGCCTTTCTTTCATTTAGGTCCTGAACGTATGTCCAACCCGTCCTACCCAAAAGAATGGCCCTGTAAGAAAGATATAACCATCCTAATCTATCAATATATATCTTAAAAGTAAAACCCACAAGATCCTATGTGGCATTCTCTAAGGCCAAGAAAAATATTTATCTTTTTTCTCAAAATTTTGATTTTTTTAATGTTGAATTTTGTAAAGACCTTTTTGCCCTTCCATAAAACATGTGTAATTCAATACAAAACTTAGGACTTTTTTGTAAATTTACATATCCAAGTTTAACCTCAAACTTTTCATTTGCTTCTTCACTTAATTCTCTTTATTAGTTAATGAAATTTGTTTTTCATAAGTTACAATGATAAAAAAAATTGAAATCCTATAAATACCTTGGTGAAGCTTGAGGAGATAAAAGTTGAAAAAGACAAAAAATCTTAAACATGTATGTAGAAGTTATGTTCTCCAAACAATATGATTTGTTACTAAAAAGAACCACAAAATATTATGTGACATCTTCTAAGGGCTAGAAGATCATTTATTTATTTTTTCTCAAATTTTGTAATTTTTTGTACTTTTAATCTTTTTAATTAATATGATAATAATTAAATTCATTATTAGAGTCATTATTTCAAACATAAATTGACCACCTTTTCACTTATTCTTCAAACTTTTCATTTACCATCAATTAAATCATCAAACACATGTTATACTATATATACCAACTATTTACATCAAATACATCCATCAAATTGTCCAAGTTTTTCTTCATTAAAAGGATGAATCATGAGTTTTGATGTGATATCTTCTAAAACCAAGAGACTAATTTATGCTTTTTCTCATTCATTCTTCTTTTACTCTTTTTTTTCAATATTAATTTTTCATCAACATTGATGGTTATTTATGTTTGCAATTAAACCATCTTTTTGTTTTCTCTATCTACTCTCCATCTTCAAAGTATTTATACTACTACAACTTATAATAGATCATCCATTCATCATATGTTTTCATGATGATTATCATGTTTATAGTTTTTTTGTGTATTTCGTCTCTATTTTTTTTCTTTTGTTTACTTCGAGAAAACTAATCCATATCTCATATATGCAGTTTGTAGAAATTTTGGTGGGGATTTTAGAGTCTCTTTATCATGTTTGAATAAACTTTGAGAGACAAGGTATGCATCTCTTTTACATTTTGTTAAGATTTTAAAGTATTTTTTTTTTTTTGTTTATTTCGTCTATATTTTTTTTTCTTTGGATTACTTCGAGAAAAACTAATCCATATACCATATATATCATCATTAATCATATATGCATTTTGTAGAGATTTTGTTGAGAATTTTAGAGTCTCTTTATTTAACCAAGACATTGTTTATGTTTCTTATATATTTCAAAAGAAATCAAGTGTATACTTTTTTATATTTGTTTTGCAGTTTTGCTTGCAACAACTATTCATCAATGAAATTTCGAATATATTACAATCGTTGATGTATCAGGAGTAAAGTTCATTCTTTGTTTATATCACATTGTTCATATAGAAAAATTCAAATTTATATATATATTTTACTCCTAATTTTATTTTATGTCAAATCATCAAACATATGTTAGAGAATATGTACACACACACATACACCGACTATTTGAGACAAATTATTTGTTTGTTTTTTTGTTGAGTTTGTTAACAATTGTATATTGATCTATTTGCGAGATCCATTCAATTGTAAGTTAAGATGGGTGTTCCGTTAAAATGGAAGTTATTGTGTTTTCACCATAAATTTTTTAGGTAAAAACGTTTATATTTTATTTCATGTTCGATACAAATTATATATTGTCGTTGATGTTTGCACATATGTTTTATTCGAAAATTGTTTTCTTGCGTGACAGTGGTTCTTTCAACGGAACCAATGATGCATTATTGACAGTGATTTTAGAAGACAAGATACAATATATAATATAATTGTTATAAGTAATCTTCAATGGTTATTTGTATTTTTATTTAGGTTTTATTTCGTGAAAATTAATATGGGTATACATTTTTTAGACTGTTGTTCGAATTTTAAAGCCCTTTTCTTATCTTAATCTTTTATATTTTTCCAAGTTTTTTGCTTGATTAAATATTTTAAAAATATTAGAATAAATATTTTTGTTATTTCAATGACACGTGAATATAATAATTTATATTTAGTTGTCAAAATATAATAATAAATTGGTTATAATGAATATAAATAAATAAATAAAGATGACAATTAATTAGTTCAATTTAAAATATAAATGAAATACTAATGATAATAAAAATATATTAACTTATCGTTACTGTTTAATGACAATTATTAATTGCTATTGTCTATATAATACTTTTTATATGTATTGATTAAAATATTAACGGTAGACTATGCCATTTATATTCATTTGTATGATACTATTTTCATTAATTCGATATAAACACACACACATACATACATATATATATATATATCAATTGATCCTATTTTTAAGTGAAATTGTAATTCCAAAATTAAAAACACTATAAATAAGTGAAGTCGTTATATAAAAATAAAATCATATATATTGATATTGATATATTGATGATTAATTTTATCTTACAAAAAAAGGTTAATAAAATTTTAAAAAAATAACCAAATAAAACTCATTTAATCATAGTTTTGATTTATAATGATTGTTATCTTACAAAAAAAAGTATAATTGTGATTAATATAAAATAAATAAAATTATAATTGTATAACGTTTGGTTTGGTTTCAGTCGAGCTTTTCCTTGCTCAAATGCTATACCATTTCGACTGGAAACTTGCTGATGGATTAAATCCGACGGATATTAATATGATGGAGGGTGAGGGAGTATTAGCAGCAAAAAAAGTTCACTTACATTTAATCCCTACCTCTTATACTCCATAATTAATTCTATGGATTCTAATGCTACAAATAAATTGGATTAGTGGAGCACCTTTTCATTCTTCCTTCATGTGTAATAAATTAATTAACTTTGCATTGCTACTGAAGTTGGCTTGATGCTATATTCTTATAAAATTTAGGTTTTATGTAGTTAATTAACATAAGTAAATTTATTGTACAACTAGTCAAACTATTTGTATTATTGGGGTTCAATATAGGGAATAGAACAATGTATTATTTTATATTTATACGAGTCTCACATTAGCTAGATTTGTATACCATTTCTCCTCTTTGATTATACGTTTGAACCTTTCTTTCGCTCGTCAGAGCACTTTGAAAGATTAATTTGGGGTTTAACCATATGGTATAAGAACCAAGGTTGGAAGAACCAAAACAGAAGGTTAGCAACGTTCGAAAATCTCATAAAAAGAGGTATCATGTCGGAGCAAAAGCCATGCCATTTCTGCGAAATGTTCCCAGAAACTAAAGAACACATCTTCACAGATTTTTCTTTTTCTTTTTTTTGCAAAATATATTCTCAAAGAAATACCTCACTGGTGGAACATAGCTACTCCTAATAGTTCGTTGGATTCTATTCTTTCTTGAGGTGATGCCAATGGCTTCTCGGGAGATAAGCTTCACCATTGGTATAATTATATATATTAAAGGAACAACCACTAAGAATGATGTGGCATATTCTCATGCTTAGAATCACCTCTATCTTTTTTCTCATTTTTTTGAATTTTTTTAATGTTAAATATGTTAAAGACCATTCTACCCCTAAATGAAAATTGTGTATTTCATTATAAGAGGGCTTCTTTGGTAATTTGAGTTACAATTTAATTAGTTTTAACTTACAAACTATTTAACTTCTTATAAACATTAATTTTGCTCTTTTCATCTTCCATTTATTAATTAAAGGAAAACCTACAATAAAATCTTGGGTTCACTTCAAGAAAGTGTATCCAACTTGTCACGAAAAGTTATTGTATGTATTGTATTTTCATTTTTACCATTTGGCATATCAAAGTTTAAGAAATGGTCATTGTATGTATCCAACTTTATCAAAACCTATCATTTTGATGTATCCAACTTGTCACAAAAGTGTATCCAACTTGTTATGAAATACATTAAATGATAGGTTTTGATAGTTTTGATACGTCAAACGGTAAAAATGAAAGTACAATACATACAATAACTTTTCGTGACAAGTTGGATGCACTTTCGTGAAGTAAACCCTAAAATCTTATATAAACTACAACTCAATGTTCCACCAAAATGGAATTAACAATTATTGTGTTCTATGTTATGTTCTTTTGGGTTTGTGTTTATTTCTGTTTTGCAGAACTTATTTTTCACCGATACCATATTCATCCTCCATAAAACTTTCAGGTACAATAAAACTTCTATTTTTTATATACGATTTTGTAAGTTTTACATTGTTAATGTGTGTATATGCATGTCATACCAAATTGGTATCATTATTTTTCCTATAAAAAGTTTATATATATATATATATTGTAAATATTGCATATTGTATAACGTTTGGTTTGGTTTCAGTCGAGCTTTTCCTTGCTCAAATGCTATACCATTTCGACTGGAAACTTGCTGATGGATTAAATCCGACGGATATTAATATGATGGAGGGTGAGGGAGTATTAGCAGCAAAAAAAGTTCACTTACATTTAATCCCTACCTCTTATACTCCATAATTAATTCTATGGATTCTAATGCTACAAATAAATTGGATTAGTGGAGCACCTTTTCATTCTTCCTTCATGTGTAATAAATTAATTAACTTTGCATTGCTACTGAAGTTGGCTTGATGCTATATTCTTATAAAATTTAGGTTTTATGTAGTTAATTAACATAAGTAAATTTATTGTACAACTAGTCAAACTATTTGTATTATTGGGGTTCAATATAGGGAATAGAACAATGTATTATTTTATATTTATACGAGTCTCACATTAGCTAGATTTGTATACCATTTCTCCTCTTTGATTATACGTTTGAACCTTTCTTTCGCTCGTCAGAGCACTTTGAAAGATTAATTTGGGGTTTAACCATATGGTATAAGAACCAAGGTTGGAAGAACCAAAACAGAAGGTTAGCAACGTTCGAAAATCTCATAAAAAGAGGTATCATGTCGGAGCAAAAGCCATGCCATTTCTGCGAAATGTTCCCAGAAACTAAAGAACACATCTTCGCAGATTTTTCTTTTTCTTTTTTTTGCAAAATATATTCTCAAAGAAATACCTCACTGGTGGAACATAGCTACTCCTAATAGTTCGTTGGATTCTATTCTTTCTTGAGGTGATGCCAATGGCTTCTCGGGAGATAAGCTTCACCATTGGTATAATTATATATATTAAAGGAACAACCACTAAGAATGATGTGGCATATTCTCATGCTTAGAATCACCTCTATCTTTTTTCTCATTTTTTTGAATTTTTTTAATGTTAAATATGTTAAAGACCATTCTACCCCTAAATGAAAATTGTGTATTTCATTATAAGAGGGCTTCTTTGGTAATTTGAGTTACAATTTAATTAGTTTTAACTTACAAACTATTTAACTTCTTATAAACATTAATTTTGCTCTTTTCATCTTCCATTTATTAATTAAAGGAAAACCTACAATAAAATCTTGGGTTCACTTCAAGAAAGTGTATCCAACTTGTCACGAAAAGTTATTGTATGTATTGTATTTTCATTTTTACCATTTGGCATATCAAAGTTTAAGAAATGGTCATTGTATGTATCCAACTTTATCAAAACCTATCATTTTGATGTATCCAACTTGTCACAAAAGTGTATCCAACTTGTTATGAAATACATTAAATGATAGGTTTTGATAGTTTTGATACGTCAAACGGTAAAAATGAAAGTACAATACATACAATAACTTTTCGTGACAAGTTGGATGCACTTTCGTGAAGTAAACCCTAAAATCTTATATAAACTACAACTCAATGTTCCACCAAAATGGAATTAACAATTATTGTGTTCTATGTTATGTTCTTTTGGGTTTGTGT
Source organism: Centaurea solstitialis (assembly GCA_030169165.1). NCBI lineage: Eukaryota > Viridiplantae > Streptophyta > Magnoliopsida > Asterales > Asteraceae > Centaurea > Centaurea solstitialis. Next base: position 35,597,160 of record CM058040.1, read on the forward strand.
TTATTTCTGTTTTGCAGAACTTATTTTTCACCGATACCATATTCATCCTCCATAAAACTTTCAGGTACAATAAAACTTCTATTTTTTATATACGATTTTGTAAGTTTTACATTGTTAATGTGTGTATATGCATGTCATACCAAATTGGTATCATTATTTTTCCTATAAAAAGTTTATATATATATATATATTGTAAATATTGCATATTGTATAACGTTTGGTTTGGTTTCAGTCGAGCTTTTCCTTGCTCAAATGCTATACCATTTCGACTGGAAACTTGCTGATGGATTAAATCCGACGGATATTAATATGATGGAGGGTGAGGGAGTATTAGCAGCAAAAAAAGTTCACTTACATTTAATCCCTACCTCTTATACTCCATAATTAATTCTATGGATTCTAATGCTACAAATAAATTGGATTAGTGGAGCACCTTTTCATTCTTCCTTCATGTGTAATAAATTAATTAACTTTGCATTGCTACTGAAGTTGGCTTGATGCTATATTCTTATAAAATTTAGGTTTTATGTAGTTAATTAACATAAGTAAATTTATTGTACAACTAGTCAAACTATTTGTATTATTGGGGTTCAATATAGGGAATAGAACAATGTATTATTTTATATTTATACGAGTCTCACATTAGCTAGATTTGTATACCATTTCTCCTCTTTGATTATACGTTTGAACCTTTCTTTCGCTCGTCAGAGCACTTTGAAAGATTAATTTGGGGTTTAACCATATGGTATAAGAACCAAGGTTGGAAGAACCAAAACAGAAGGTTAGCAACGTTCGAAAATCTCATAAAAAGAGGTATCATGTCGGAGCAAAAGCCATGCCATTTCTGCGAAATGTTCCCAGAAACTAAAGAACACATCTTCGCAGATTTTTCTTTTTCTTTTTTTTGCAAAATATATTCTCAAAGAAATACCTCACTGGTGGAACATAGCTACTCCTAATAGTTCGTTGGATTCTATTCTTTCTTGAGGTGATGCCAATGGCTTCTCGGGAGATAAGCTTCACCATTGGTATAATTATATATATTAAAGGAACAACCACTAAGAATGATGTGGCATATTCTCATGCTTAGAATCACCTCTATCTTTTTTCTCATTTTTTTGAATTTTTTAATGTTAAATATGTTAAAGACCATTCTACCCCTAAATGAAAATTGTGTATTTCATTATAAGAGGGCTTCTTTGGTAATTTGAGTTACAATTTAATTAGTTTTAACTTACAAACTATTTAACTTCTTATAAACATTAATTTTGCTCTTTTCATCTTCCATTTATTAATTAAAGGAAAACCTACAATAAAATCTTGGGTTCACTTCAAGAAAGTGTATCCAACTTGTCACGAAAAGTTATTGTATGTATTGTATTTTCATTTTTACCATTTGGCATATCAAAGTTTAAGAAATGGTCATTGTATGTATCCAACTTTATCAAAACCTATCATTTTGATGTATCCAACTTGTCACAAAAGTGTATCCAACTTGTTATGAAATACATTAAATGATAGGTTTTGATAGTTTTGATACGTCAAACGGTAAAAATGAAAGTACAATACATACAATAACTTTTCGTGACAAGTTGGATGCACCTTCGTGAAGTAAACCCTAAAATCTTATATAAACTACAACTCAATGTTCCACCAAAATGGAATTAACAATTATTGTGTTCTATGTTATGTTCTTTTGGGTTTGTGTTTATTTCTGTTTTGCAGAACTTATTTTTCACCGATACCATATTCATCCTCCATAAAACTTTCAGGTACAATAAAACTTCTATTTTTTATATACGATTTTGTAAGTTTTACATTGTTAATGTGTGTATATGCATGTCATACCAAATTGGTATCATTATTTTTCCTATAAAAAGTTTATTATATATATATATTGTAAATATTGCATATTGTATAACGTTTGGTTTGGTTTCAGTCGAGCTTTTCCTTGCTCAAATGCTATACCATTTCGACTGGAAACTTGCTGATGGATTAAATCCGACGGATATTAATATGATGGAGGGTGAGGGAGTATTAGCAGCAAAAAAAGTTCACTTACATTTAATCCCTACCTCTTATACTCCATAATTAATTCTATGGATTCTAATGCTACAAATAAATTGGATTAGTGGAGCACCTTTTCATTCTTCCTTCATGTGTAATAAATTAATTAACTTTGCATTGCTACTGAAGTTGGCTTGATGCTATATTCTTATAAAATTTAGGTTTTATGTAGTTAATTAACATAAGTAAATTTATTGTACAACTAGTCAAACTATTTGTATTATTGGGGTTCAATATAGGGAATAGAACAATGTATTATTTATATTTATACGAGTCTCACATTAGCTAGATTTGTATACCATTTCTCCTCTTTGATTATACGTGAACCTTTCTTTCGCTCGTCAGAGCACTTTGAAAGATTAATTTGGGGTTTAACCATATGGTATAAGAACCAAGGTTGGAAGAACCAAAACAGAAGGTTAGCAACGTTCGAAAATCTCATAAAAAGAGGTATCATGTCGGAGCAAAAGCCATGCCATTTCTGCGAAATGTTCCCAGAAACTAAAGAACACATCTTCGCAGATTTTTCTTTTTCTTTTTTTGCAAAATATATTCTCAAAGAAATACCTCACTGGTGGAACATAGCTACTCCTAATAGTTCGTTGGATTCTATTCTTTCTTGAGGTGATGCCAATGGCTTCTCGGGAGATAAGCTTCACCATTGGTATAATTATATATATTAAAGGAACAACCACTAAGAATGATGTGGCATATTCTCATGCTTAGAATCACCTCTATCTTTTTTCTCATTTTTTTGAATTTTTTTAATGTTAAATATGTTAAAGACCATTCTACCCCTAAATGAAAATTGTGTATTTCATTATAAGAGGGCTTCTTTGGTAATTTGAGTTACAATTTAATTAGTTTTAACTTACAAACTATTTAACTTCTTATAAACATTAATTTTGCTCTTTTCATCTTCCATTTATTAATTAAAGGAAAACCTACAATAAAATCTTGGGTTCACTTCAAGAAAGTGTATCCAACTTGTCACGAAAAGTTATTGTATGTATTGTATTTTCATTTTTACCATTTGGCATATCAAAGTTTAAGAAATGGTCATTGTATGTATCCAACTTTATCAAAACCTATCATTTTGATGTATCCAACTTGTCACAAAAGTGTATCCAACTTGTTATGAAATACATTAAATGATAGGTTTTGATAGTTTTGATACGTCAAACGGTAAAAATGAAAGTACAATACATACAATAACTTTTCGTGACAAGTTGGATGCACCTTCGTGAAGTAAACCCTAAAATCTTATATAAACTACAACTCAATGTTCCACCAAAATGGAATTAACAATTATTGTGTTCTATGTTATGTTCTTTTGGGTTTGTGTTTATTTCTGTTTTGCAGAACTTATTTTTCACCGATACCATATTCATCCTCCATAAAACTTTCAGGTACAATAAAACTTCTATTTTTTATATACGATTTTGTAAGTTTTACATTGTTAATGTGTGTATATGCATGTCATACCAAATTGGTATCATTATTTTTCCTATAAAAAGTTTATATATATATATATATTGTAAATATTGCATATTGTATAACGTTTGGTTTGGTTTCAGTCGAGCTTTTCCTTGCTCAAATGCTATACCATTTCGACTGGAAACTTGCTGATGGATTAAATCCGACGGATATTAATATGATGGAGGGTGAGGGAGTATTAGCAGCAAAAAAAGTTCACTTACATTTAATCCCTACCTCTTATACTCCATAATTAATTCTATGGATTCTAATGCTACAAATAAATTGGATTAGTGGAGCACCTTTTCATTCTTCCTTCATGTGTAATAAATTAATTAACTTTGCATTGCTACTGAAGTTGGCTTGATGCTATATTCTTATAAAATTTAGGTTTTATGTAGTTAATTAACATAAGTAAATTTATTGTACAACTAGTCAAACTATTTGTATTATTGGGGTTCAATATAGGGAATAGAACAATGTATTATTTTATATTTATACGAGTCTCACATTAGCTAGATTTGTATACCATTTCTCCTCTTTGATTATACGTTTGAACCTTTCTTTCGCTCGTCAGAGCACTTTGAAAGATTAATTTGGGGTTTAACCATATGGTATAAGAACCAAGGTTGGAAGAACCAAAACAGAAGGTTAGCAACGTTCGAAAATCTCATAAAAAGAGGTATCATGTCGGAGCAAAAGCCATGCCATTTCTGCGAAATGTTCCCAGAAACTAAAGAACACATCTTCGCAGATTTTTCTTTTTTTTTTTTTGCAAAATATATTCTCAAAGAAATACCTCACTGGTGGAACATAGCTACTCCTAATAGTTCGTTGGATTCTATTCTTTCTTGAGGTGATGCCAATGGCTTCTCGGGAGATAAGCTTCACCATTGGTATAATTATATATATTAAAGGAACAACCACTAAGAATGATGTGGCATATTCTCATGCTTAGAATCACCTCTATCTTTTTCTCTCATTTTTTTTAATTTTTTTAATGTTAAATATGTTAAAGACCATTCTACCCCTAAATGAAAATTGTGTATTTCATTATAAGAGGGCTTCTTTGGTAATTTGAGTTACAATTTAATTAGTTTTAACTTACAAACTATTTAACTTCTTATAAACATTAATTTTGCTCTTTCATCTTCCATTTATTAATTAAAGGAAAACCTACAATAAAATCTTGGTTCACTTCAAGAAAGTGTATCCAACTTGTCACGAAAAGTTATTGTATGTATTGTATTTTCATTTTTACCATTTGGCATATCAAAGTTTAAGAAATGGTCATTGTATGTATCCAACTTTATCAAAACCTATCATTTTGATGTATCCAACTTGTCACAAAAGTGTATCCAACTTGTTATGAAATACATTAAATGATAGGTTTTGATAGTTTTGATACGTCAAACGGTAAAAATGAAAGTACAATACATACAATAACTTTTCGTGACAAGTTGGATGCACTTTCGTGAAGTAAACCCTAAAATCTTATATAAACTACAACTCAATGTTCCACCAAAATGGAATTAACAATTATTGTGTTCTATGTTATGTTCTTTTGGGTTTGTGTTTATTTCTGTTTTGCAGAACTTATTTTTCACCGATACCATATTCATCCTCCATAAAACTTTCAGGTACAATAAAACTTCTATTTTTTATATACGATTTTGTAAGTTTTACATTGTTAATGTGTGTATATGCATGTCATACCAAATTGGTATCATTATTTTCCTATAAAAAGTTTATATATATATATATATGTAAATATTGCATATTGTATAACGTTTGGTTTGGTTTCAGTCGAGCTTTTCCTTGCTCAAATGCTATAAACCATTTCGACTGGAAACTTGCTGATGGATTAAATCCGACGGATATTAATATGATGGAGGGTGAGGGAGTATTAGCAGCAAAAAAAGTTCACTTACATTTAATCCCTACCTCTTATACTCCATAATTAATTCTATGGATTCTAATGCTACAAATAAATTGGATTAGTGGAGCACCTTTTCATTCTTCCTTCATGTGTAATAAATTAATTAACTTTGCATTGCTACTGAAGTTGGCTTGATGCTATATTCTTATAAAATTTAGGTTTTATGTAGTTAATTAACATAAGTAAATTTATTGTACAACTAGTCAAACTATTTGTATTATTGGGGTTCAATATAGGGAATAGAACAATGTATTATTTTATATTTATACGAGTCTCACATTAGCTAGATTTGTATACCATTTCTCCTCTTTGATTATACGTTTGAACCTTTCTTTCGCTCGTCAGAGCACTTTGAAAGATTAATTTGGGGTTTAACCATATGGTATAAGAACCAAGGTTGGAAGAACCAAAACAGAAGGTTAGCAACGTTCGAAAATCTCATAAAAAGAGGTATCATGTCGGAGCAAAAGCCATGCCATTTCTGCGAAATGTTCCCAGAAACTAAAGAACACATCTTCGCAGATTTTTCTTTTTCTTTTTTTTGCAAAATATATTCTCAAAGAAATACCTCACTGGTGGAACATAGCTACTCCTAATAGTTCGTTGGATTCTATTCTTTCTTGAGGTGATGCCAATGGCTTCTCGGAGATAAGCTTCACCATTGGTATAATTATATATATTAAAGGAACAACCACTAAGAATGATGTGGCATATTCTCATGCTTAGAATCACCTCTATCTTTTTTCTCATTTTTTTGAATTTTTTTAATGTTAAATATGTTAAAGACCATTCTACCCCTAAATGAAAATTGTGTATTTCATTATAAGAGGGCTTCTTTGGTAATTTGAGTTACAATTTAATTAGTTTTAACTTACAAACTATTTAACTTCTTATAAACATTAATTTTGCTCTTTTCATCTTCCATTTATTAATTAAAGGAAAACCTACAATAAAATCTTGGGTTCACTTCAAGAAAGTGTATCCAACTTGTCACGAAAAGTTATTGTATGTATTGTATTTTCATTTTTTACCATTTGGCATATCAAAGTTTAAGAAATGGTCATTGTATGTATCCAACTTTATCAAAACCTATCATTTTGATGTATCCAACTTGTCACAAAAGTGTATCCAACTTGTTATGAAATACATTAAATGATAGGTTTTTGATAGTTTTGATACGTCAAACGGTAAAAATGAAAGTACAATACATACAATAACTTTTCGTGACAAGTTGGATGCACTTTCGTGAAGTAAACCCTAAAATCTTATATAAACTACAACTCAATGTTCCACCAAAATGGAATTAACAATTATTGTGTTCTATGTTATGTTCTTTTGGGTTTGTGTTTATTTCTGTTTTGCAGAACTTATTTTTCACCGATACCATATTCATCCTCCATAAAACTTTCAGGTACAATAAAACTTCTATTTTTTATATACGATTTTGTAAGTTTTACATTGTTAATGTGTGTATATGCATGTCATACCAAATTGGTATCATTATTTTTCCTATAAAAAGTTTATATATATATATATAATTGTAAATATTGCATATTGTATAACGTTTGGTTTGGTTTCAGTCGAGCTTTTCCTTGCTCAAATGCTATACCATTTCGACTGGAAACTTGCTGATGGATTAAATCCGACGGATATTAATATGATGGAGGGTGAGGGAGTATTAGCAGCAAAAAAAGTTCACTTACATTTAATCCCTACCTCTTATACTCCATAATTAATTCTATGGATTCTAATGCTACAAATAAATTGGATTAGTGGAGCACCTTTTCATTCTTCCTTCATGTGTAATAAATTAATTAACTTTGCATTGCTACTGAAGTTGGCTTGATGCTATATTCTTATAAAATTTAGGTTTTATGTAGTTAATTAACATAAGTAAATTTATTGTACAACTAGTCAAACTATTTGTATTATTGGGGTTCAATATAGGGAATAGAACAATGTATTATTTTATATTTATACGAGTCTCACATTAGCTAGATTTGTATACCATTTCTCCTCTTTGATTATACGTTTGAACCTTTCTTTCGCTCGTCAGAGCACTTTGAAAGATTAATTTGGGGTTTAACCATATGGTATAAGAACCAAGGTTGGAAGAACCAAAACAGAAGGTTAGCAACGTTCGAAAATCTCATAAAAAGAGGTATCATGTCGGAGCAAAAGCCATGCCATTTCTGCGAAATGTTCCCAGAAACTAAAGAACACATCTTCGCAGATTTTTCTTTTTCTTTTTTTTGCAAAATATATTCTCAAAGAAATACCTCACTGGTGGAACATAGCTACTCCTAATAGTTCGTTGGATTCTATTCTTTCTTGAGGTGATGCCAATGGCTTCTCGGGAGATAAGCTTCACCATTGGTATAATTATATATATTAAAGGAACAACCACTAAGAATGATGTGGCATATTCTCATGCTTAGAATCACCTCTATCTTTTTTCTCATTTTTTTGAATTTTTTTAATGTTAAATATGTTAAAGACCATTCTACCCCTAAATGAAAATTGTGTATTTCATTATAAGAGGGCTTCTTTGGTAATTTGAGTTACAATTTAATTAGTTTTAACTTACAAACTATTTAACTTCTTATAAACATTAATTTTGCTCTTTTCATCTTCCATTTATTAATTAAAGGAAAACCTACAATAAAATCTTGGGTTCACTTCAAGAAAGTGTATCCAACTTGTCACGAAAAGTTATTGTATGTATTGTATTTTCATTTTTACCATTTGGCATATCAAAGTTTAAGAAATGGTCATTGTATGTATCCAACTTTATCAAAACCTATCATTTTGATGTATCCAACTTGTCACAAAAGTGTATCCAACTTGTTATGAAATACATTAAATGATAGGTTTTGATAGTTTTGATACGTCAAACGGTAAAAATGAAAGTACAATACATACAATAACTTTTCGTGACAAGTTGGATGCACTTTCGTGAAGTAAACCCTAAAATCTTATATAAACTACAACTCAATGTTCCACCAAAATGGAATTAACAATTATTGTGTTCTATGTTATGTTCTTTTGGGTTTGTGTTTATTTCTGTTTTGCAGAACTTATTTTTCACCGATACCATATTCATCCTCCATAAAACTTTCAGGTACAATAAAACTTCTATTTTTTATATACGATTTTGTAAGTTTTACATTGTTAATGTGTGTATATGCATGTCATACCAAATTGGTATCATTATTTTTCCTATAAAAAGTTTATATATATATATATATATTGTAAATATTGCATATTGTATTTTTTGTGTATATTGAATGTTTTTTTTGTGTGTATATAGCATATTGTTGTTATATAAGTTTTTGCCACAATTATTACCTTTGCTCTTTTTATCATGCTTCATGATTAATTATCATGTTGGTAATATAATTGTTGTTTGCGTAACTTTTATGTTATATTGAGATTGTATGATTTTGTTATTTTTTCTTTGTATAATTTATTTTTTGCCGGTAACATTGTTGTTTACGTAACTTTTAAGCTTTATATTTATTATTTATGAATGTTAATAACTTTTTTACGTTTTTATTTGGAATATCTTCATAATTGTTACTTTTGTTTCTTCTCATTGATGTTTTCCACACAATCTTTATGTTGTGCATGTGTTTTTTAAGAGATTTCCTTAATTTGGTTCACCAATATTATCTTAGTTTCTTACAAGTTATTTATATATGGTGTTGAGAATGATTATTATACTCAAAAGTGTGATTTATATTGTCGTTTTTTACTTTTTCTTTTTGTTGTGAATTCTTTTCTCATTCTAATATGATTTCATAGTTTTAAAGTTTACGCTTAATAAGAAAAAACACTAACAATGATATGATATTTTCTATGGAGATCCAATCCAAAAAAATTTATTTAACCTCTCAAAGCTTGCCTTTTTTAATTAATTTTTGGAAGAATAACTTTTGGAAAACATTTTCATTTATTTTATTTCACATTATTCTTATATTTTTATTCACGTAACGTCTAATAGATGTATATTACATATATTTCTATACATTTCTATTAACATGACAATTGAATACAATAACAGATCTAGAAACTTTGGTGATGTGGGTCGGATTTTAAATGATAGTCATGTACCCACATGATTGACAATATCTCTAGATAGTTGTCTTATTTATCTAATTGATCACGGTGATGTTTCGTATATAAATTATTTGGAATAGATTCAATAAAAATAATTCAAACTAAGAATTATACATCAACAAACAATCCGTAATCCTACTTGAGCAAACAAAAATATTCACATCAATTAACAAACCTTATACGTAACAACTAATTACTAACAAATATTTAACAATCATATATTAACTATGAGACTCTAACCTTAACAATTCATACTAACAATTATTGTAAAAAAGTAAGTTATATAAAAAATAATAACAATTAAATTGGGTTAAAAAAATATGGGTCAAACCATATTTTTTTAAAGAGGTCAAAACCTATGTATTTTTATAAAAAATTAATCGACAAACTTTTTTAAACTCTATGGGGGTCATTTGACCCCCCAAAGATGACGATAATCATATAAATATAATACTTTATGATCATCTTCTTAGTTATATTATTGATATAACAGAATAGTCTTTATATATTATTTGGAAAATAATACACTTTTAATAACTATTCAGACAAATATATATTGATAATTATTATTTTCAAGTAAAATTAAATATTTAAATATTAAATGAACATATAAAGAATTTTTTTTTTATTTGAAATCTTATCAAATAGTTGTTAATTAAAAAATTATAATTAACGTAATTACGTATTTTCTTACAAAAGGTTTTCGTCACCGCGCAACGCGCGGTGGCACACACTAGTTTATATTTATTAAGACTATAAAACTTATGCGTCAAACCATCGTAGAGTATTTAATAAAACATTATAGTAATTTGGCAAAGATTTTGTTATAAAACCGTAAATGAACATGACTGATAACAAGGAATCTAATCTTACTTAACAAGTAAATTGTCCTATTGAATTTTATAAGCAATTTACCTAAGAAGGATTTATAGGAATTTTTTTTTAATGAATCTTAAAACCATTAATAAAAATATTTAAGGCTATAAGTAAAGTATGGCGGGTTCTATGCAATGCAGGTAAGGGCGAGTAAGAGTACGCCCTGCACGGGTATAAGCCGGCCGGTAGGGGGTGGAAGCCTGAGCAACATGCTCTCTCTCTCTCTCTCTCTCTCTCTCTCTCTCTCTCTCTCTCTCTCTCTCTCTCTCCTCTCTCCTCTCTCTCTCTCTCCTCTCTCTCTCTCTCTCTCTCTCTCTCTCTCTCTCTCTCTCTCTCCCCTCTCTCATTCTCTCTCTCTCTCCCTCTCTCTATCTTTCTCTCCTCTACAACTATATATATATATAGAGAGAGAGAGGGGAAAGTTCAAATGTGAACCACTTTTTGGTTGTGAACGTGAGGACAACCGAGAGTGCGACACGTGGCGTCTTTGAGTGTGGTCCCCCCCCCCCCCCCTTTAATTTAATGTCCTCCCATGAATCGCGTCTAGTCACCAGCCGTGAATCTGACTTGGCGCCTAGTCATCCGCCACGTGTCGCGCTTTCGGTTGTCCTCACGTTCACAACCAAAAAGTGGTTCACATTATATATATATATAGAGGGATTTTCTTTTGTGAACTTTTTTTTGTGTGAACTTGTGAACTTTCTCCAAAAAAACGATTATATAATAAAATTGGTTCTTGAAATTGTTTAATATGATGAAATTATATCATATGATATATTTTTTGGTGAAATTGTTTCATATTTCGGTGGTTTTACGTGAAATCAAAAGGTTTCATAAAAATATATGAAACAGTTTCATAAGAATGGAAAAGTTACGTAAAAAGTACTGAAATATGAAACATCTTCATTAAAAAATGAATCATATAATATAATTTCATCATATTAAACAATTTCATGAACCAATTTCATTGATTTAACATATGAAATCGTCATTTTGGCTTGTGTTCACAAGTTCACACAAAAAAAATTCACAAAAGAAAATCCCTGCCCTCCCAAGAATCGCGCCTAGTCATCCGCCGTGAATCTAACGTGGCGCCTAGTCATATGTCATGTGTCGCGTGTCGCGCTCTCCGGCTGTTCTCACGTTCACAACCAAAAAGTGGTTCACATTTGAACCCACCCCTATATATATATATATATATGTATTATATATATTTAACAAAAAAGGGTTTAGGATTTAAATGGTAAGAATGGTTGTGATACTTTATTTAAGGAGTTGGAGGAAAAGAAGAGTTGATATGGTATTGATATAACGGTAGGATACAAAGGTATGAAACGAAACGGTATTGATCGTCTTAGAAGTTTATTGTTGTAAAGAAAACATTATATAATGAAAATTATATATTTGACTTTATACGTTTTCTTTGAGGAATATGTCATATCGAACAACAGCAGTCAAAGGTTTCGAAACAGGAAATAAAAAAAAAAGTCAAAATAAACAAACAATGGATCAACGTGTCCCCCTGTTGGCACCGGCATTTGACCGTACATGCCACGTGGCAGATGCACTTTCGTCTTTGTTGGCCTATTGATTATCACCAACCAAACTCTAGCACGTGCTCCTCACGTGAACCATACAATTGTGATCCAATTCTGGTCTCCAAATTATTTATGAATAAGTTGGATATATTAAACAAAAACGAAGTTTGATACTTGATACACTATATATCTGTAGAAAGTTACTCGATCCAACTTAGATGACGACAATTATATATCAATTTGTATAAGTTGGTTCAGGTATAAATATGAACTCATATATTATTGTGAATTTGAAGAACACTGTTATCATGTTACATGACAATATTCAGTCTGAATATTCATGTTTTATTTATACTGGATAAAGCTTAGGCTTGCGATCAGAGTGATTATGCTTAAGTTTTGTTCACTCTACATGCGCGCACGTCAAAGTGTATGATATTCATAATGAATAAAGTTTAGGTACCGATTCAGATTGCCACGTGGGGCAATTTTAGTGGTTCTCACATTCACAATGAAAAATGAGTTCACATTTGAACTGTCCTCTATATAAGTTTGTATATAACACATTTGTAGTCTATTTGTAACAATTATGAAAATACTTCTTTACCTTTTACATATGAGTGAGATCATAATCCTTTATAACTCGTAGCTAACGTGAAACTGATACAATTGTATTAAAAAATCCTATAAAATTTAAAGAAACGTTTTCATAATTATTAACTTTCCATATATTTCATATTTCCATAATCAATAACTTTAGATATGTTTCATATTTAATAAGAAAACTTTTTTTTAGAACTTTATAGGATTTGATAGGATTGTATTGGTTTCACTTATATAGACTTAGGATCAGGTGAGACCAAGCTGTTACCGTGAGACCGCGTGAGACCAATACCTAACGTATGAAACTTCCCAAAAAAACACCGTGAATGTACATAAAACTCGAATACGCAGACCTAAAATTCACTTTCGATGCAAAAAAATATCTAAAACAAGCTAAAAAACGAAACCTTCACAGCTCAAGTTCTGTGAAGGTTACATATATATAATGCGAACCTTCACAAAAAAAACTGTTGTGAAGGTTTCGTTTTTTAAGCTTTTTTTGAAAAAAAAAATTTCGATAGTGTTTTTTAGTATGTTTTAACGATGAATGTTCAATTTTTTTTACCTTCACAAATGTTTTGATGTGAAGTTTCAAGTAAAATATGTTGGTCTCACCGGTCTCACCAAAAAGGTTTGGTCTCACCGAAACTTAACTCTTATATATATAGAGAGAGAGAGAGAGGGGGGGGGAAAGTTCAAATGTGAACCACTTTTTGGTTGTAAACGTGAGGACACCCGAGAGCGCGACACGTGGTGGAGACTAGTCAATAAAGGCGACTTTGAGTGTGGTCCCCCGCCCCTTTAATTCAATGCCCTCCCATGAATCGCGCCTAGTCATCCGCCGTAGACCTGACGTGGCGCCTAGTCATCCGCCACGTATCGCGCTCTCGGCTGTCCTCACGTTCACAACCAAAAAGTGGTTCATATTTGAACTCACCCCTATATATATATATAGAGAGAGAGAGAGGAGGGGGGCAGTTCAAATGTGAAGTTATCTTTCATTGTGAACGTGTGCACCAACAAAATCGCACCACGGGGCAATCTGATCGAGTTTTATTCATTCATCAGCCTGAATATTCATGCTTTATTCAGTTTGAGTAAACCTATATTCTGTCTGAATAAAGCATGCATATTCAGACTATTGTCACGTGACGCGATACTAGTGGTTCTCACGTTCATAATATATATATATATATATAGAGTTACCTTATTTTGAAAACTTATTAATTTGTGAAAACTTTGGAAACCATTTTTTCCACCAATCATAATCCATTTTCTTGTTTATTTTTGGTAATTTTATTTATTTTATTTTTGTGATGCTTAATTATAGGAGTTGGTGGTTATGATTTTGAATTTTGCAATTAATCTTGTCCATTGATCTTTCTAATCAATGGTTTATATGAGTTTACAAAGTTTCCACAAATTAATGAGTTTTCAAAATAAGGTGACTCTATATATATAGAGAGAGAGAGAAAAAGAAAGAAAGAGAGAAAGGTTGATTTGTTAATGGCTTGAAGAAGTCCGTACATAACTCGATCCTTCATGTCGTTTTCCACTTAGGTGTTTTATTAGGTGGTGTATAGTTGGTTGTTATATACTCCATCCATGTAATAAAAGCCACTTTGCTGTTATACTTTCAAAGTTCAATTAAACTAATTAGTTGTGCCAAAAACTATAAACAATGTATTATATTCAAGATTGTTTTGTTCGTATTTTTTTTTTTTTTTGGAAGGCATGGCGGTACCGAACCTCTCAAACGACTACCACCGAACACACTCACGCATGCACGCCTCCCAGGCGGTATCGGGCATCCAACTAGGCAGCCGCCTTGTCCGGACCTAGCTTACACTGGACCTATTCCCAGCCAAAGTCAATGACTTTTTTGGGCTGGGACGTGATCCAGTCTATGACTGAACCACTAAGGACAGGGTACTCCTCAATGACTCAATTGTTCCCCCATGGATTCGAACCCGGGTCTCCCCAAGGATGTTACCGCCCATGGGAAACCAACTGAGCTAGCCTTGATTTGTTGTTTTGTTTGTATTATCCGGTCTAATTATGTTTTTATACCAAATACTATCATATACTAATATATATGATTGTTTCAATTGCTTTGAAGAATCTGTTAATATGTGTATTGGAAAAGCAATTATAATAAAAGCCTTACAAATTATAATAGGAACTGCCTGAAACTTGGAGAAGTTATTTGAGAAAAATGATGGTAAGAAGTTATCCTAAAGTTGATCATATGGATGATGTATGTGAAACATGTCAGTTTGGAAAGAAACATAAAAATTCTTATCCTTGGCAATCCTTTTAGAAAGCAAAAAGGCCAATGCGGCTTATTTAATTAAGAGTTAATTACATTTTTGGTCCCTATGGTTTGGTGATTTTAACACTCTAGGTCCATTTATAAAATAATTATGGATTTGGTACCTGTGGTTTACACTTTATAACGCTTTGGGTCCATGGTTTCTAACTCCGTTAAACATTTCTGTTAAATAAATTAACTACAGGGGTATTTTGGTCTTTTAGTAGTTTTTTATTTTTACTAATACTTTTCTTTTTTATTTGCATTTTATATGATATATTTTTGTTATTTATTTAATATATATACACACACACACACACCCAAACACCTACAAACCACATCCCCAACGGCCACCTCTCCAACCACATCCCCACCAGCCACCTCTCCGACCACCTCCAGTGGCCATTGTACGTCTTTCCACCTCTTCATCGGCTCCGACGAATGCAGAGCGAAGAGGGGAAGCAGAGACACATCGCCTCCGATCACCGACAAGTTAGCCTCTACCACCCCAGCTCCACTACCGCCGACTCACCGCCCAGCTCCACCGCCGCTCGTCTTCTTCTCCTTTCGTCTTCTACTTTTCCACCCAAATCAAGCAAACCAATGAACAGATTAGGCAAAACCAAAAAGATCAAAACTCGGATTGAAAGACGTAATTTGTTGAAATTGGTGATATAGATGTGACATAGGATCCAAGACGAACACAAGCCACTATCAAATTGATGGAAATCGAGTAGAAATCGAGCTTATTGTGAAAGTCTGCCAACATGCAAATTTCAACAAAAAAACCCTAAATCGAACCAAACAACAAAGAGGATGCCAAAATTGATTATCTAGATAGATTGAGAATTAAAAATCGGCTACAAATCTACTAACAATTGCAACAAACCGTAACCAAAATCGAAAACCACTGATGGGTGGTGACGGCCGATGGGGTTGAGGGTGGTGGTGGGTGGTGACGGCAGATGGGGGTGCGGTGGAGGTGGGTGGTGACGGCCGACGGGGGTGCGGTGGAGGTGGGTGGTGACGGCCGACGGGGGTGCGGTGGAGGTGGGTGGTGACGGCCGACGGGGGTGCGGTGGAGGTGGGTGGTGACGGCCGACGGGGGTGCGGTGGAGGTGGGTGGTGACGGCCGACGGGGGTGCGGTGGTGGTGGGTGGTGACGGCCGACGGGGGTGCGGTGGTGGTGGTGGTGACGGCCGACGGGGGTGGGGTGGTGGTGGGTGGTGACGGCCGACGGGGGTGCGGTGGTGGTGGGTGGTGACGGCCGACGGGGGTGCGGTGGTGGTGGGTGGTGACGGCCGACGGGGGTGCGGTGGAGGTGGGTGGTGACGGCCGACGGGGGTGCGGTGGTGGTGGGTGGTGACGGCCGACGGGGGTGCGGGGGTGCGGTGGTGGTGGGTGGTGACGGCCGACGGGGGTGCGGTGGTGGTGGGTGGTGACGGCCGACGGGGGTGCGGTGGTGGTGGGTGGTGACGGCCGACGGGGGTGCGGTGGTGGTGGGTGGTGACGGCCGACGGGGGTGAGGGTGGTGGTGGGTGGTGACGGCCGACGGGGGTGAGGGTGGTGGTGGGTGGTGACGGCCGACGGGGTGAGGGTGGTGGTGGGTGGTGACGGCCGACGGGGGTGAGGGTGGTGGTAGGTGGTGACGGTCGATAGGGGTGAGGGTGGTGGTGGTGGATGATGATGGCTGATGGTGGTGAGGGTGATGGTGGTGATGATGGTCTAGGGTTAACATATGATGGCTATGGAATCTAAACTGATGTGTATGCCCAAAGCCCTACCCCCACTTTGCACAAATACCCTTAAAAGGCCGTTATAAGGGTCGTTATGCATATTGCGCCGTTATAACGGCCGTTATGCATATTGCGCCGTTATAACGGCCCAAAACGCCGTTATAACGGCGTTATGGGGCCGTTATGGCGCCGTTATGGTACGGGTATATGTGTAAAGGGGAGCACCGTTATGGGCATAATGGCAAAGCTCTCTAAAGAAAGATGAAGACGTCGACTTTTGTTTTTGTTATTTTTTCCTTTATTTTTTTTATATTAATAAATTACATTTTTGGTCCATGTGATTTTATATATAGTATAAATTACATATTTGGTCCCTCTTGTTTTTATTGAAAATAAAAAGAAAATTAAATGACTAAAATACCCCTATATTTAAATCACTTAACAGGAATTTTTAACAGAGTTGGAAGTCATGGACCCAAAGCGTTATAAAATATAAACCACAGGTACCAAATCCATAATTATTTTTAAAATGGACTCAGAGTGTTAAAATCACCAAACCACAAGGACCAAATATGTAATTAACTCTTTAATTAAATATCTATGGTCCAATTATTATAGAACATCTATGGGAGGTAATTGTTAGTTTTTTAGTTTAAGAGCATCTCCAACAGGTTTTTAAAAAAAAAATATAATAGAGAATCAAAAGTCCAAAATCTCTAAAATAAATCATATTCATCTTTAACAGATTCTCTATTTTAGAGATTTTATCAACAATTATATTATTTAAATATTCAGTATTTTTATGATTCCAATAAACTTTTTAAATTTTTATATGTAAAATGATATATATTAGTTTAATTTTCATTGGTGAAATGGATAAAAAAAAGTCATTTATCTCTCCTTTTAGAATTTTAGAGAATTCTTTATATGAGGAGTTTTTTCTATGATTCTCTTTTTTAAAGAATAAGATAGAGAAGCTGTTAGAGCATTATAGAGAACAATAACATGATTTTCTCTATTTTAAAAAAGTTGTTGGAGATGCTCTAATGATTAGACATATAGAGTTGGGTGTATTGTCCCAACAAAATGTCATAAGCTTTCTATAAATTCAAAGATTCAAGTAAGAAGGGGAGAATATTACAAGGCTAGAGATAAACACTTAATAGAGAGGCCACTATTTTTCCAAAGCTTTTGAGAATATTGGATCAATAATTGCATTTGGCATGAGATGACAATATAATGGCATACATTATATGTTGAATGACATGAGTCTAGTCTTTTAATTTATGAAAAAATGGATTATGTAACCCTTCTTTTTTAAGTCCTTACATTTAATTAAAGACGATGTTACACATTTCAAAGCTTTGAATACGTCAAAAGAATGGTACACTAAAACGAGGCAAATAACCGTCTCCACAATCCAAACTAGGAACCATAGATCGATGGTGGACAATGATGTCTAATAGACAAATTAAATATAACCACTACTAGACTTCTATACAAAATAATGAAAACACAAAAAAGCAGTTATCAAATATTTAAACTTGATCTTTGGTTAAGGGAAAGGTCTATATACTACATGCAAATAATGACAAAGCACCACATTGGCATACTCTTTTAGCATATCTTCATACTCAAATTCACCGTGCAGATTTTATATATTTTCGAATCTTCTCTAATATAATTTTCTTAGGCGAAGGTTTAGTATTGACAATCACAGCTGACCAGTCTCATCCAACACCCGGCCTCAAAAAATTAAATCCAGTTTGGGTACAGTAACTAAGACTCACACAATGACAAGGTGTGTGATGAGGCCAACAACTGGATCCCTGATTAGCGGCTCATCGTCTCTTGAACCGACCGAACTACACATTAGAAACGACTCTTATATTTACTTATTTATAATATCAAAATGTACAAATAAGATGTATTTATTTAAAAAATATATAACAAAGTTTGAGTTACAATATAATATATTCATTAAAAAAACAAAACTATATTACATCTTTTGAGAAAAATAAAAAGCATACCATTGAAAGTTTGGACAAGACAAACTTTTGTTTCCCAC
>CM058040.1:35615992-35636392 GCA_030169165.1 Centaurea solstitialis
ATAATTCAATCAGAAGGAAATAAAATAAAACAATAGTTTGTGTTATACATATTATGAATATCAGATTCAATAAAAAATACATGAATGCTATTTATTTGAAACAACGTGTATTTTGTTATACATATTCATATTATGAAATTATAGTCATCAAGTTAAATAATAATCGTATCCATAATATGAATATCATGAAAAATATTCATATTATGAATATGAATAATTTTCATAGATCTGATGTTAAAAGTGAAATAAACAAAACCCGAGCATCCTCCACCCAACCGTGCTTCCTAAGCATCGATATCACGATGTTAAAAACAACGATATATTTTGGTGGCATTTCATCTAACACCTTGTGTGCACATCTCAAATCTTCAATTTTTTAGTAGATTGGACATAATTACATGAACACCAAGACACCAGATCTAGATAGAAAAATGAAAAACTATATGGAAATTTAAGAAGAAGATAGAAATTCACCAATTTGGATCTGGTGGAGGTTTGGATGTAGAGATCTGGTGGTTGGTGGTAGAGATGAAGAACGACGAAAGATCTGGTGATGGCGGTGGACGGCGTTGGAGCGTCGGCAACAGTGGTGGTGGCGGCGGCGATGGTGGCGGCGACGGTGAATGTTTTCCGACGAAGAGAGGTGATGGTGGATGATGAGAGGAGAAGATGTTGAATTGTGAAAAAGTGGAAGTGGTTTGTTTTTTACTTGCTTAATTATCAAGCAAGATGTTAAATTGTCCAAAATACCTTTTTGGGTTATAATCATGTGTGTGTCTCGCTCAAAATGTGTCGTTTTAATTCACAAAACTAAGCCTTAATTTTTCAAAAGAAAATACCGCAAGCGTACGGTGTCGTAGCATACGGGTCGAACACGGGGAGGCAATGGACTAAGCACGGGATTACACCTCTAGCGTAGCTAGTCGTGCGAAATCAGTTTTCAAAGATTGTTGTTTAAACTAGGCGAGAATTGAAACTAATTACGATTAATCTAGATAACCAACAACGACCTAAGTAATCTAATAGCTAAATTAACCAAATAATAACAACGAGGATCAAAATCTAGCATACGATTAGTTAAGACCTAAAATAATCAAAACTACAAACCTAGGGGACACTTAACTACGGGAAACTAGGAACACCAATCATAAGGGGTGATGAGCATCGCGTTGAATCTTCTCAAGAGGGATTATTGAGTGCAAAAGAATCCAATTCCCCCTTCCGAGGCTAAAAGGATCGTTCTCGACGGAGATCGGTTATTTCCATACCAATTCCCGTGTAAGAACGGTTGCTCAATAAAAGTCCCAATTGATCAAGCACCTATTTCCATGGTAAGAGACCAATTTCGAACCAATTTATCAAGTAGAGATCAAACTTCCATTCAATCAACACTAGAACCAAAACAATTTAAAACTCACGACTTAGGTGAAATCACTAACTTCCGTCAGATGATTTCACCAAAAGGGGCGTTTGTTGAAAAACCATTGAAAAAGAAACCCAATTGATTCGACCTAAATTGAAATCATACGACACTCATTACACCTAATGATCGAATGGACAATCTAAACTACGCTAAAAACATCGGAAACGAAACTTGAAGGTGAATCTACACATAACCCAAATCCAAATAAAATCAAGAACATTGATCATTATACTAGAAATGACAATAAACCTAATAAATTCAAAAACTAGTTTAACCATGAAGTGAATCTTCAATAAGAATAAAAAAACCCAAATTAGCTAATCCTAAAATGAGAAATAATAAAGATAAGCAATGAATTTAACCATTCATCAATCTAAGATGCAGAAAATGAACAACCCAAAGCTAATAGTGCAGTAAATCTAAGCTAAAAGTGCAGAAAATCAATGGATTCAACCCAAAGTTGCAGAAAATAGCATTAACTAGCACCAAATATCCATAAACAAGAAATTAAAGCAATAAGATAGCAATAGGAGGTTGAGAATAGGGAAAAAGAGATACGATTGCTACCAAAATGCAGATCTTCTTCAAGAATGAATCAATCCATCATCTCTTTGGCAAGAAATCAACCATAGAGCTCTTAATCCTTCTCCCCAACCTCTCTTCTAGGTTCAAAATCCCAAAATTCCCAAAAAGGTAAGATAAAAGTCGGCTACTGAAAGTTCTCCTGAAAACTAGGGCAAAAAGCGTATTTAAACCAAGTACAAAATGACCGAAATACCCCCGAAGGGAAAAAGTACAGCAGCATCAGCAACCCTAGCGGCCGCTAGAGCAAATGGCTAGCGGCCGCTAGCCTTCAAATCAGCCAGCCTTCTTTTTTTTCTTCGGTCCGGTCCGGTTCTCTTTCTCAAGGGGCTTCGAGCTTGCTTCCGTTCTTCTCCTTGCTTGCTTCTTTTCCATCCATCTTCAAGGCCGCATCTCCCTTGATTTCACCGTCCAATCCTCCGCTCGGCTCTTCTCCAATTCCGACTTCCCCGATCTTGTTCGCACCTCCCTCGAACACACCATCACGCGCCACTATAAACTGAAAAGCACTCAAGAAACAAGGTTAAACGCACAAGGGACAATTAGGCGATTTAAAACTAAAACTAAGTAAAAACGCAAAGAAAAGATGCATGAAAAACTAGAAAGGAAAGAAAACTAAGACAAAGAATGCATAAGGATGAGGATAGAAAACGTGCAAACAAAATACCCACAAGCTAGACCTTCCTTGTCCCCAAGGAAGAGAGTAGCCTAAGAGAAACTAGAAGGGAAAATAAAAGAGCGAAATAAAAATGATAATCTCCACAATCATCGAAACAAATAGACACGTAGCTCTAACAAGCGCACTAGACAATTCGGCTCTCCGTATAAAATTGCACTAAATTACCAAGAGTTTAGACTACTATGCCAAAGGAATACCTAACCGCCAAAGTGCTCGAACCTTCACGATACAACCCAAATAAATCATAAGAAAACCGCGTCGCCTAGGATTCCACAAAAACCACGTAGCCACTAGGGAGAAGGATAGTGATCGTACTCGGATAGGTACTCGCGGTCTCGCTCAATTCACTCAAGTTGTTTATAGGACGGTGTATGCGCTCGAGTCCATCCCAATCAAGAAATGCGCTTTTGACGCGTTTGAAGTAACTCTCAAGTCTAAAAAAAAAAATCCTAATAAGTTGCATAAAATGAGGTCTTGGGTTAGGCTAGGGGGTAAGGTGATTCGGGAGTGATAAGGGACTATACGAGAGGGTGACGGGGTTTTGAGATGTATTCTTTTTTTTTTTTTTTTTTTTTTTTTTTTTTTGTGCACGGGTTAATTCCTAATTCATGACGGACTAAGGCTAAGAAGTTGACCTATTATTATATATATATACATTTTTTTTTCTCTTTTTTTTTTTTTTTTTCTCTTTTTTTTTTTTTTTTGGTCACCCACAAGCTATGCTTGTTTTAGGGGTTTGATTGATGCAACTACAATTGCAAAATGCCCAATCCAAAGAATTCCGGACCTTAACTCTAAGTGTGCAACCAATTCGGGGGTTAAAGGGGTGTTGGGGGGGGGGGGGAAAGAAAGGTTGTGGTTTATTAGGCTCAAAAGGGGTAATCAAATGGAAACTAATATTTTTTTTTTTTTTTTTTTTTCAAGGGTATAAAGAAAGAATGACCTCTATGCAACCTAAAAGTATTCTAAACGAGAGCTACGTCAAAAACCTAAAGTCGCACCTTGATGGGAGGTAACACACAAGAAAAGAGATGGGATTAATTATAGATGTGTCAATCCAAAGCCCAAACTCTTACGGTTCTATTCTATCCAAGTAGTCACGGCTCAATAAGGGGGGCTACGATGATCAAGCTAGTCCTAAGGCAACGAATAATGTTAAGTGGGTCGATACGCGTTAGTGACAAACTAAGGCAAAGAGGCATCCTATCTTATGGTAGTCTTCACTAAAGGTAATAGATTGCAAGGGTATACTAGAGGGCCTAGTTGTCCATTTGTACTTAAAGAGAGCTAGTGACTATAAGTCTCAAAATTGCGGAGATAGATCAAAAATAAATTAGAAGGCAAATTTTTTTTTTTTTTTTTAGAAGGGGGAAAGCATATACAAACACAAAACAAAGAGGACGCAAATGAAAACAAGACCTAAACGCCACCCACAAGCAAAAAGAAGCATTGTCCTCAATGCTTGAAGTGGAATGCATGAATGCATGAAATGCAACTACCTAAATGCAACCTAAAATGCAAAGGTAAAATAAAAGAAGAAAAGCCTACTGTCCGGAGCCGCCGGGGGCGTCCCGGTGGCCGTAGTAACCTCGGTACTCGAAGTACCCGAATAAGTGCCGTTGCATTTCGGAGATGGTTTGCGTGTTGTTATCCACCCGGGAGTTTAGGTTGTTGAATTGTGTAACGATATCGAAGTCCGGGGGGAAGTTGTAAGCGTGTGGTTGTTGTGCTTGAGGTGGAATGTCATCCTGCGGATCCTCCGCCACATCGGGTGGGTAGGACCAATCGGTGTCGTCGGCGATTCTAGTGCGATTGGGGTTTGGGAGGAAGGAATGGTGAGTGAGCTTAGGTCCATATAACCAAGAAAAACGGCCGGGACCTTGAGGACGGAGCATCCACATCTTTTTCAAAGCGGCGATCGAAAGGGTGTCATCGCCTTCGATAAAGGCAGCATTTTCGGGGAATTCGACCGGGATGGAGGATTTGTGAATGAGGTAAGTGATTAAACCACCACATGTGATTTTTCCGCTATCTCCATCCCTAACCTTACCAAATTTATTGGCGAGGAATGCCGCAAAGTCGAGATGTGGGGAATTAGGTGTAATCATGCAGAAAAGGACATAGAGCTCAAAGGCTAAGACGGTCCTGGCATCGTGACGCGCGAGGAGAGTGGTGGTCAAGACTCGATGGGCGATGCGAAGGCACGGATGGCGGACGTTTGTGGCCTTCGCACCTTGAGAATGATAATTCTCACGGCGACCCGAAATTAGCTGCCAAAAGGCGGTGGAGTCAAAGTTGTCACTACCATACTCATCGTTAGGTCCAATGTATTCAATGCCCTCAACCTTGGGACATCCAAAGATAGTCCTGACATCATCAAAAGTAAGGGTGCAATCGTGACCATTTACGCGAAAGCGCATCCTCTCGCCTTGTAAACTGTAGCGGAAACTGGACAAAAACTCAAGGGTGACACGCCTGGAGGTCTGTGCATAGGCTGAGTAAAGGCCGGGTAACCCAATGTTACCTAGGAGGGTTTGCACCCCGTCAGAAACGCCTAGCGCGTTTAAGGCACGACGGTCCACAAATTTCGTGGGAGTGAGTGGACGCCTGTACAATCGCTCAAAGATTGAGGCTTGGCTATCGTCTTTGAAAATAATGCCTAAGGTGTCTGGCCTAGGGACAGGTTCAGGGACGGGCTGGGGCTCGGGCTCGGAGTGGGAGGTTGAACCTCTTTCACCCACGGGTCGTTTTCTGCCGGTGGTCTTGACACGCTTTGACATTGTGTACGTGTGTGAGGTAGTGACAAACCAAAACCAACAAATAAGCACAAAGGGTGAGGGATACACCCACAAGCAAATAACCAAGCTTAACAATTTATTGAGAGCAAAAGTAAAGAAATTCAGATAACTACACAAGCAAAGCAATTATTTTGACAAGAAAGTAAAAAGGAAAGAAACTACCAAAGAAAATTAGTACAAAGCAGCAACAAATCCACCCACAAGCTAGCTTAAGCAAGGTTGGAGAGGTTGAAGGAGGGGGATTTTGACCTAGGTTGAGAAAGATGTGAAAAGTGGGTGAGGAGGGGAGAAGATGGTGAAAGGAGGTTGCAAAAAGGAGAGAGAGAGATGGAGGAAGTGGAATAGTGAAGAATGGTGGTGGTTGATGGTGGAATCCGTCAAAAATTCGGTGGTAGAAGGTGGTGTTATGGGGGTCGGTGGCTGCAGCAAGAGAGGGAAGAGGAGAAGATAGAAAAAAGAGAAAGTGAGGAAGGGGGCGGTTTCTAGGGTTTAAAAGCTGGAAAAGTGAAGAACAGCGCCGCTAGCGGCCGCTAGAGCAACCGGCTAGCGGTCGCTAGCTTCATTAATTTGGTTTTTTTTTTTTTTTTATAAACTTAGCGGCCGCGAGCAAAAAGGAAGAGGAAACAGAAGCAAAAGCGAGCATAGCTAGCGGCCGCGAGAGCAACTAGCTAGCGGTCGCTAGCAATTATTTTTTTTTTTTTTTTTTTTTTTTTTTTTTTTTTACTTAGCGGCCGCGAACAAAAATTTGGGTGAAACAGAAGGTTTGAGTGAAAACACTAGCGGCCGCGAGAGCACCTGGCTAGCGACCGCTAGCCCTCATTTTTTTTTTTTTTTTTTTTTTTTTTTTTTTTTAAGAATTATGGTTGGGGAAAGAATGGCTCGTTTCTTGTCGCGAGCTTGACGAAGAATTGTTCAAAGAGAAGGAAGGGATTTGCTCGGGGGTGGAAGGCCAAAGGAGTGGCCTTATTGCCCACCGCCTTGCGAAGGCTCGGGTAACGGAAAGGAAACGGGGCCCGGTATTGGCGTGCCGGCTCGATAGTGCTTAAGCCGCTGTCCGTTAACCTTGAAGGTTCGGGACTCGCAAGCTACCTCGACGGCCCCGTAAGGAAAAACTCGAACGACGGTAAAGGGGCCCGACCACCGAGAGCGGAGTTTTCCGGGAAATAGTTTCAAACGAGAGTTGTACAATAAAACAAGATCACCTTCCCGGAACTTTCGACGCAAAATACGGTTATCATGCCACCTCTTAGTCTTCTCTTTAAAGACACGCGAGCTCTCGTACGCATCGAGGCGTATTTCATCGAGTTCGTTGACTTGTAGGAGTCGACGTTCCGCCGCATCCTTGTAATCAAAATTCAAAGCTTTAACGGCCCAAAAAGCCCGATGTTCAAGCTCAACCGGAAGATGACACGCCTTGCCATAAACTAAACGAAAAGGGGATGTCCCGATAGGCGTTTTAAAAGCGGTTCTATAAGCCCAAAGCGCGTCATCGAGCTTTATGGCCCAATCTTTCCTTGAAGCCGCAACGGTCTTCTCAAGAATGGACTTAAGCTCCCGGTTAGAAATCTCGACTTGACCACTCGTTTGGGGGTGGTAGGCGAGTCCAACCCGGTGTTGAACACCGTACTTTTTCAAAAGAGACTCAAATTTAGACTCAATGAAGTGACTACCACCATCGCTAATGATGACTCTAGGGACGCCAAACCGAGGAAAAATCGTACGCTTTAAGAACTTAGAGACAACTCGGGAGTCATTAGTGGGGGAAGCGATTGCCTCGACCCACTTAGACACGTAATCGACGGCTACTAAGATGTAACGATTAGAGTAGCTAGATGGGAACGGCCCCATGAAATCGATGCCCCAAACATCGAAAAGCTCGACCTCAAGAATATAATTGAGGGGCATCTCATGGCGCCGAGAAATGTTTCCCGTGCGTTGGCAACGGTCGCATTTCCGGACGAAAACCTCGGCGTCCTTAAAGATGGTCGGCCAATAGAAACCGGAGTGAAGGACCTTAGCCACCGTCTTGCCCGTACCCGCATGTCCTCCGCAAGGTAGGTCATGACAATGCGCTAAAATAGATTCGGTCTCTTCACTCGGAACACAACGGCGGATTATAGAATCGGCACAGGAACGATAGAGGTAAGGGTCGTCCCAAAAATAAAATTTGACGTCGTGAAAGAACTTTTTGCGTTGGTTGGAATTAAGGCCGTGAGGCTCAACACCACATGCAAGGAAATTCACGATGTCGGCGTACCAAGGCGAGTCACAAGAAGCTACGGCGAGGAGGTGGTCATCCGGTAAAGAATCATTGATTGGGGGAGAAGGGGGTGAAGATCCTAATTCTAGACGCGAAAGGTGGTCGGCTACGGAGTTCTCGGATCCGGGCTTATCCTTGATTTCTAGGTCGAACTCTTGTAGGAGTAAAATCCATCTAATCAATCTAGGTTTAGCGTCTTTCTTACTCATCAAGTGTCTAAGTGCAGCGTGATCGGAGTAGACAACAACCTTAGATCCTACGAGATACGTCCTAAATTTCTCAATGGCATAGACAACCGCTAGGAGTTCTTTTTCCGTAGTCGAGTAATTACATTGGGCCGGGTCTAGGGTTTTACTAGCGTAATGTATAGCATGCAACCTACCATTTTTCCTTTGTCCTAACACGGCTCCTACCGCATGGTCGCTCGCATCGCACATTAGTTCGAAGGGGAGCGACCAATCGGGCGGTTGAATAATCGGGGCCGAAGTCAATTCTCTCTTAAGGTGCTCGAAAGCATGAAGGCATGCATCATTAAAGACAAAGGGAGTGTCCTTGGCTAAAAGCTCGGTCAAAGGGCGGGCTATTTTTGAAAAGTCTTTGATGAAACGCCGGTAAAAACCGGCATGCCCGAGAAAACTACGCACCCCTTTGACGTTCGTCGGGGGTGGTAGTCCCTCAATGATCGAGATTTTAGCCCGGTCAACTTCAATTCCACGACTCGACACGACATGGCCTAGAACGACTCCTTCGGTGACCATGAAGTGGCACTTCTCCCAATTAAGGACGAGGTGCACTTCTTGGCACCGAAGCAAAATTTTAGAAAGGTTAACGAGACAATCGTCAAAATCCGATCCGTGTACCGAGAAATCGTCCATAAAAACCTCCATTGATTTTTCGATGAAATTTGAGAAAATTGCCATCATGCACCTTTGAAAGGTGGCCGGCGCGTTACATAGTCCAAACGGCATACGCCGATAGGCAAACGTGCCGTATGGACATGTAAACGTTGTTTTTTCTTGGTCGTTCGGATGGACCGGAATTTGCAAAAATCCCGAATACCCGTCTAAATAGCAAAAATATGAATGATTAGCAAGGCGTTCTAGCATTTGATCTATGAAAGGCAAGGGGAAATGGTCCTTCCGGGTGGCTAAATTGAGTTTTCTATAGTCAATGCACATCCGCCACCCGGTGACCGGCCGAGTCGAAATCAACTCTCCCTTGTCATTGTTAACGATGGTCATGCCCCCTTTTTTAGGGACTACTTGAACCGGGCTCACCCACGAACTATCGGAGATAGGGTAGATGATTCCCGATTTAAGTAGTTTCAAAACCTCCTTTTTCACTACTTCTTTCATGTTAGGGTTTAACCTACGTTGGGGCTCAATGGAGGTCGCGTGCTCGTCGCTAAGTAAAATCCTATGGGTACAAAACGAGGGGCTAATCCCCTTGATATCGTCAATGGAATAGGCCAACACACTTCTATACTTCCTAAGCACACATAATAACTTATCTAGTTCAATATCGGACAGCAAAGCATTAACAATAACAGGATAAGTATCATCGGCACCTAGAAAAGCATATTTCAGATTAGGAGGGAGGGGTTTAAGATCTACCTTCGGCGATGTCTCAACCTCATTGTTCGGGATGTCCGGAAGGCGCTCGGTTGGTATCTTCTTCTCGAAAGGCGCACTCGCATCAAAGGTCTCTTCAATCATCCGCGCATCACCATCATCAACCAATAGCTCTTCAGAAAATACGGTCTCTAAGGCGTCGGCTATTTGCACGTCATCCATGGAGGAAGGCAAACCCATCGACTTCCTCAACTCGAATTCCACCTTCTCCCTTCCCACGTTCAACGAAAGTCTACCGTTTTTGACGTCAATAATGGCCCCCGCGGTAGCAAGGAACGGGCGGCCTAGAATGATGGGAGTATTGACGTCTTCCACCATCTCCAAAACTACGAAATCGCACGGGATGATAAAATTCCCGACTTGCAACGGTAAGTCTTCCAAAATGCCCACGGGATATTTAATCGAGCGATCCGCGAGTTGCAAAGAGATGTTTGTGGCCTTCAACTCCCCCCTTTGAACCTTGCTCGCAATTGTCAAAGGCATAAGGCTCACGCTCGCCCCCAAATCACATAGGGCCCGATGGATGGATATTCCGCTAATAGAGCACGGGATCGAGAAACTACCGGGGTCCCCGAGTTTGACGGGACAAACGGTAGTGATGAGTGCGCTACACTCCTCGGATAAGATGACTCTACTTCGCCTTTTTGTCGAGATGAGGTCCTTAAGGAACTTTGCGTAGGTCGGTATCTCGGTTATCGCGTCCATGAATGGGATTGTGATGTGCAACTGTCGCATCATCTCCAAGAACTTGCCAAGTTTGGCCTCTAACTTCGCTTTGGCCAACCGGGCCGGGTATGGAACGTTCGGAACCCGAGTTTGAGTAGGAACTTGGGTGAACTCCTTACCCACTTCCTCAACCGAAACATCATCGCCTTGAGCCACCTTTTCACCATCGCTACCCTTTTCCTTGCCTTTATCACCACCACTCGGAATCAAGCCTCTTGTCTTTCTCTCGACTTCTTTCAAAATCTTCCCGTCTCTCAATACAATAGCGTTCATTTGAGCCCTTGGATTGGGCTCGGGTTGGCCCGGCAATTGCCCTTGCGGTCTCGCCGAATTGGCTATTTGTTGGGCCAATTGGGATATTTGGGTTTCGATGATTTTGTTATGGGAGGTCATCGCTTCAAGGCGGGTATTTACTTGCTGCAGTGAATTGTTGAAGAAGTCATTCTTATGACCTTGTTGAAGGATAGAGGTTTCGAGGAGGGTTTCCAAGTAGGATCTTGGCGGGTGTGGTTGGAGTGGGGTGTTAGGAAGAGGAGGGCGGAAGTTGTCGGGTTGAGGTTGTTGGTTTTGGTATTGTGGTTGGGGTGGTGGAGGTAGAGGTGGAGGTTGATATGGTTGTTGAGGAGGTGGTTGATATTGTTGTTGCGGAGGTGGAGGGGGAGGTTGGTATTGAGGAGGGGGTTGATGGTGTTGATGTTGTGGTTGGTTATTTTTATAGGAGAGGTGTGGGTGGTTGCGCCAACCGGGATTGTACGTTTGAGAAAAGGGGTCATTAACTCGATATTGTCCGCGAGGTTGGAGTTGCAAGGCATTCATTTTTCCATTGTACAATTCATGGTGGCCGGGCACGCATTGGAGTCGTGGCCTTGCACACCACAAACGACACAAATGTTCGGCGGCTCTTGATATTGTTGATGAGGGGCTCTTGCAAGTTGTGCTAATTTATCATCGAATGACGCACTCATGTTGTCGATCTTTGCCACGATAGAAGCCATGGTGTCGGAATCGGAAGAAGAAGGTCCTTTTGGATGAACCGCGCGCTCATTGGGCCATTGGTAATGATTGATGGCCAGATTTTCGATGAGATCCTTAAGAAAAGCGGGAGTCTTTGTCATAATGGTTCCCCCGGCCGAAGAGTCAATGGCAAAGCGTGCATCCGATCTCAATCCGTTGTAAAAGAGTTGGATTAGCCTCCAATCCTCTATCCCGTGATGAGGACATTGCCGTTGGAGACTTTTGAACCTCTCCCATGCTTCGTATAATTCCTCGGTGCCGCCTTGAGTAAAATTAGTGATCGCCTTCGTGAGATTAGCGGTCTTTCCCGGTGAAAAGAACCGAGTGACAAATGCCTTCGCAAGGCCCTCCCAAGATGTGAAGAAGTTCGGGTCATGACCCTCTAACCACTCCTTAGCGGCATCCTTCAAGGAGAAGGGGAAGAGTTTGAGCCGAATAGCTTCTTCATCCAAGCCATTAATCTTTAGAGTGCCGCATTTTTCGATGAAGGAGTTGAGGTGCTTTGAAGGATTCTCCATTGGTGTACCCGAAAAACGGTCGATCATGATGAAGTTGATCAAACTCGTCTTTATCTCGAAATTATTGGCGGTTTGGTTGGCGGGCCTCGCAATGCATGAGGTGTTGCTAAAGCGAGGCTGAATGAAATCCTTAAGCGTCCGTTGATCAGCCATCCTTGCTTCCTTTAACTTTCTTGCACGTTCCGCGTTTTGCCGTCGACAATGTGCCTCGATCTCGGGTTCAAAGAGTAACTTCTTCTTCACGTGAGATCGCCTAATCATAAACCTTGACTAACTGGAGACACATCGAACAAAAAGGTCAAAGAACAAGCGGGAAACAAACAAGTAAGCATATGAAACAAAGAAGCATGAAAAGGAAAGGGAACAGGGGCCTAGCGGCCGCGAAAGCAATCGCTAGCGGCCGCTAGCCTTGGTTAACGGCCGCGAACAAAAATAAGGGACACACAGACCCTAAACTCAAAAGTGTTAGCGGCCGCGAGAGCAAATGGCTAGCGGCCGCTAGACTCTGTGCAGAAATTTTATTATTATTATTATTATTATTTTTTTTTTAAGAAATGACCAAAAACGAGTTAGAACAGATGAGAAAACACGTCCCAACATGCTAAAAGTCATATCCCTTGTCAATCTAGTCGCCTCCCCGGCAGCGGCGCCAAAAACTTGTCTCGCTCAAAATGTGTCGTTTTAATTCACAAAACTAAGCCTTAATTTTTCAAAAGAAAATACCGCAAGCGTACGGTGTCGTAGCATACGGGTCGAACACGGGGAGGCAATGGACTAAGCACGGGATTACACCTCTAGCGTAGCTAGTCGTGCGAAATCAGTTTTCAAAGATTGTTGTTTAAACTAGGCGAGAATTGAAACTAATTACGATTAATCTAGATAACCAACAACGACCTAAGTAATCTAATAGCTAAATTAACCAAATAATAACAACGAGGATCAAAATCTAGCATACGATTAGTTAAGACCTAAAATAATCAAAACTACAAACCTAGGGGACACTTAACTACGGGAAACTAGGAACACCAATCATAAGGGGTGATGAGCATCGCGTTGAATCTTCTCAAGAGGATTATTGAGTGCAAAAGAATCCAATTCCCCCTTCCGAGGCTAAAAGGATCGTTCTCGACGGAGATCGGTTATTTCCATACCAATTCCCGTGTAAGAACGGTTGCTCAATAAAAGTCCCAATTGATCAAGCACCTATTTCCATGGTAAGAGACCAATTTCGAACCAATTTATCAAGTAGAGATCAAACTTCCATTCAATCAACACTAGAACCAAAACAATTTAAAACTCACGACTTAGGTGAAATCACTAACTTCCGTCAGATGATTTCACCAAAAGGGGCGTTTGTTGAAAAACCATTGAAAAAGAAACCCAATTGATTCGACCTAAATTGAAATCATACGACACTCATTACACCTAATGATCGAATGGACAATCTAAACTACGCTAAAAACATCGGAAACGAAACTTGAAGGTGAATCTACACATAACCCAAATCCAAATAAAATCAAGAACATTGATCATTATACTAGAAATGACAATAAACCTAATAAATTCAAAAACTAGTTTAACCATGAAGTGAATCTTCAATAAGAATAAACAAAACCCAAATTAGCTAATCCTAAAATGAGAAATAATAAAGATAAGCAATGAATTTAACCATTCATCAATCTAAGATGCAGAAAATGAACAACCCAAAGCTAATAGTGCAGTAAATCTAAGCTAAAAGTGCAGAAAATCAATGGATTCAACCCAAAGTTGCAGAAAATAGCATTAACTAGCACCAAATATCCATAAACAAGAAATTAAAGCAATAAGATAGCAATAGGAGGTTGAGAATAGGGAAAAAGAGATACGATTGCTACCAAAATGCAGATCTTCTTCAAGAATGAATCAATCCATCATCTCTTTGGCAAGAAATCAACCATAGAGCTCTTAATCCTTCTCCCCAACCTCTCTTCTAGGTTCAAAATCCCAAAATTCCCAAAAAGGTAAGATAAAAGTCGGCTACTGAAAGTTCTCCTGAAAACTAGGGCAAAAAGCGTATTTAAACCAAGTACAAAATGACCGAAATACCCCCGAAGGGAAAAAGTACAGCAGCATCAGCAACCCTAGCGGCCGCTAGAGCAAATGGCTAGCGGCCGCTAGCCTTCAAATCAGCCAGCCTTCTTTTTTTTCTTCGGTCCGGTCCGGTTCTCTTTCTCAAGGGGCTTCGAGCTTGCTTCCGTTCTTCTCCTTGCTTGCTTCTTTTCCATCCATCTTCAAGGCCGCATCTCCCTTGATTTCACCGTCCAATCCTCCGCTCGGCTCTTCTCCAATTCCGACTTCCCCGATCTTGTTCGCACCTCCCTCGAACACACCATCACGCGCCACTATAAACTGAAAAGCACTCAAGAAACAAGGTTAAACGCACAAGGGACAATTAGGCGATTTAAAACTAAAACTAAGTAAAAACGCAAAGAAAAGATGCATGAAAAACTAGAAAGGAAAGAAAACTAAGACAAAGAATGCATAAGGATGAGGATAGAAAACGTGCAAACAAGTCATAAAAAACTAAATAAATTTTTATCATGGTCTCCACATATTATCAACCCTTGATAAAAAATAATTGATGGTCTAAGATTGGTTTTCAAGTTTACACAAATAAAATGGTTTTCATTTATATATATAAATGAAAGATCCTTAGTTGGTGACATGGAAAATTGAGTAACAAATATTTATCAAATGGTGAATTTTTCATTGTCCTACACTGTTCACAAAAGTGAAATGTTAGAAGATCAAGCGAGTATAATACAATAAGATATGGCTTGAATGTAATCCAAATTTTGATCCATTTTTGGGTAAATAGTTAATTTTATCTATATAACAAATATTTTATGTAATAGCTTAAACATTTCATTTGAATTTATATAAACCACATCAAGGTTTATATAGGGGTCGTATCCATTACAAACCGGGTAGTTTGTACAAACCATACAAACCCATCATAGCCGTCCATCTAGTCTAACAAATGTTGGATATATTTTGTTTCCTAATTTAAATCATAATCATAATTAATGAATATTATCACCTTCTATATATATCTTAGTTTAATTAATGAACGATGATGTTAGGACCATAAATGTCCTAATGATAGGAAGTTTTATAAAGTATGACATACACCAAATTATTGAGCCTACTTTGTTCAAGTCTATTTCTCCTTATGTTATGAAGCTACAAAATTTAAAAATCAAAAGTTAAAATTATTACAAATTATAATAACTATTATTTCAATTTAGCTACTTACATGGCTAAATATGCTCCAATTACGCTCACAACCGGTAGCGCTACATGTAAGGCTAAGCACCTTGATAGCAAAGTTTTTTAGTTAAGGAGTTTGGATACCAAAAGAATCCCACCACTCGGCTGCAGAGATTGTGAAATAAAATTTTATTACATCTAAATATCTAATATAGGTAAACTAATCGTAAGTAGTAGAAATTTACCAGGTGACTTTGTGCCTCTTTGGCGTATGCAAATCGACATTCCAAATATACCTTCTGCATTTCTGTATAATGACAACTGATCCACGATTTTATTTTGGTCCTCATGGCTTGGCACTAACCTTTCGATACTTTTAAGTAACCCCGACATTACCTCTTGATCATCTTCAATGTGAGGATCTAGACAACAAGTTTGATATACTCGACTGGCGGAAGAAAAATAAATTAAGGTTACCGGCAATGACAACAATGGCTAGGGATATTTTGGCAATTCCGGCCTCAATTGTGGCTTTCGAATATTCATTTAGTATCAGATGACGTGTTCTTGATACCTTTCATAACTCATTAACTGCTACATTGGTCGAGGCATTGGTATGTTCCCAAAATTGACTTAGATCCAAAATCGTTCCTATTGATATTGTGGAAAGCTTGAAGATCTTGAAAACATTGAAGCCGGTATGATTTGTATAATCTAAATCTATAACCAAAAAGTTATTATGTGTATCCACTTACCAAAAATGTTTTTTGATGTATCAAACTTTGTTTTTGTGTTATTGTGTTACACAATGACTTGTTACCTGCTTAGCTGATAAACCATTATACACCTGCAATGGTTACACATAATAAATAATAAACGACAAAATCAATTGGTGTAAAAGAAACGTAAGAATGATGACGCAATATATAACAAAATTAAATGAGAATAATTTACGTGTAAACCTTTAGGTCTCTTCCAAGTACAATACTTTATACTCATAGCTGAAATAAGTTGCCCGGTCATCATCAACATCTAAAAGAGTTTCTTCTCCAGAAAATTAGGAATTGGTTGCATTGTTTTCTTTGATTACTCCAACTTCAAGTTAATAATGATTAAATAATGCTCTCAATACTTTCTCTAACCCGAACACTCCCACAAACCATGATTATCATCTTGTAATCTAAAAAATGCAGAAACAAAAAATAACTACAACAACTAACTTTGTAGTTATACTCTAAAATTTTATAACTTTGTAACCATATCATTTTCTTCCTAATGTAAAACTATCAAATTTTGGTGATTGTTAAGTACAACTTCAAAAGTAAGGTCCAATTTGTTAAATACTTACCTCGATAATCACTTAATTACAAGAGTTATTACTCTTACTCACTTTATAGGATAACATTTTGAATCTTTGAAAATAGATTGTTGGTGACCGTATTAACTTACCTTCCAAATGCACCTTTGCTGTGTTTGGCAAAAATAAGCTAGCTTATAAGCTACTCCATCCAAATATGTACCAGAAGCTCATGTACTAGAAGCTAGCTTTTTGAAACGCTACTTTAAGTAGCTTATGATGAGCTTATTGTAGTTTTTTCCAAAGATACCCTTTTTGGTCATTTTACATACTCACAAGCTAGTTTTTGCCTAAACATAATTTGTTCATAAGCTAGCTTATCAGCCACTAGCAAGCTTATGAGCTACTAGCAAGCTTATCAATCAACAGCTAGCTTATCAGCTACCAGCTAGCTTATCAGCTACGTTTGCCAAACATAGCCCTTATATATTGAGTAAAATTTTAGTCCTTATAAATGTTCCATGGATAAGATATATAAATGACATCTAATTAGTGCTTATTTAAAATTAAACCTGAACTGAAAACGTATGATTCAAAAAGATATTTGTATGAAAGTAAAATTTCATCTATTCTCGTTCAAATTGTTGTCTCTATTTTCAGGAATTTGTCCAAATTAAGTCTATGATTTTAAATACTACAGATTTTATGCCAGTCGTATTCTTGTTTTAATATGTTTTATTTTATATAACGTGTATTATTTTATTATTATTGTGGAATCTAATATTTTTTTTGTTCGATGAGATGTGCAATAAAAAAACAAGCACACGTACCAACCTGAATTAGTTTATGTTCTATCCAAAAAAATAATTAAAAAAAATGTTAAACCAACAATTATAAAAGAATACGTGATATCAGGAGTAGATCCAATCATCGTTCCATGTGCATATTCTAGAACCGATATGTTTAATATTATATTAAGTAAATATTTATTATATAAGATTATTTTAACAGGTTTCTATAATTTTTAACAAAAAAAAAAATAATAGTTTAAATTTTAAATTAAATTAAATTCTATTTAAACGACTTTTTTTTTTGAGATTTCACATCAATTGATTATTTCTACTACATAATTTTATCATTTAATATTTATTTAAAAAAATATTTATATAGAATAGTAATAAGTTTTTTTATTGATAAAAATGAATTTAAAAAATAATAATTTCTCTCATATCACATTAAATGTTAGAGAATATTCTATTTAGTTGTTTTTGTTTAGAGTATACGTTAAAGGACCCGTTGTAAGCAAAATTAAGAACAAAATTTTTATTTTTTCTATTTTAGAGTACGTCAAAGAAGCTCTAATAGGTTGTGAATGAAAATCTCATTTTTCATCTCTAATGATTAAGTACCTAGACCATGTAAATAATTAGAATACTATATAGTAAAAATAAAAATAAAAAATGCACTTCAATAATGTTGGGTCTGGATAGCACCAAGTTAATTATGGAAAGTTTTATAAATTTAGTTTGTATAATTATACTGAATTGTTATACTCATCTATATATATATATTAAAAGAAGGTTTGTGCTGATGTCATCAAAAAGAAATTGAGTGATTTTATTGGTCAATTAAACAAAATCTATGAAATGATGATGTCATAATTTATTTTTATTATTTTTTTAATGCCCTATTAATACTATAAATACATAACTAACAAATATGGAAAAAATATTTTTCCAAATTCACCTATCTAAATTACATTTTATATCCTTAAAATTATTTGATTAAACTACTTTTTATTCTTTTGTTTTTCATTTTTCCTTTACATTCTTATCATTTTAACGTAAATAATATATATTAATTAAAAAGTATTAAGTTTTTGTTTTTCTTTGCTACAAATTAACCATTATAATCGTCTCGACGATACCTTCAAAATGAGTCTAATATTAAATATTTTTTTTTAATTATTTATAATATTAAATATTAAAAATAGATATAAGTTAATGTGTTTAGATTTCTATTGCAATTCTATTGTTGATATTATTGAAATTTAAAGATTCCATCTTTTTAATCTAACTAATTTTATAAATTATTTATAAATAATGAAAATTAATTTTATTTAAAACCCTTCTGTTGATATTCTTTAATTTAAAGATTCCATCTTTTTAATCTAACTAATTTTATAAATTATTTATAAATAATGAAAATTAATTTTATTTAAAACCCTTCTGTTGATATTCTTTAATTTAAAGATTTCATCTTTATAATCTAACTATTTTTATAGATTATTTATAAATAATGATTTTTTTAAAACCCTACAAATAAATCCATCAAAACGTATTTTATTTCTGAATCCCTCCAGTTTTAATATCATTCAAGAAATCCGAATCTTTCGACAAAAAAATTATAAATTTTCAATTTCATATATTTTAACAACTATTAGATGACTAAAATATTTAGTAATAAAGCAAGAGTAATTTTTTTTCCATTTAAATTGTTGATTAATAAGGATTATTTTTACTAAAGAACTATTCTCTACTTATTCAATTTCAAAGAAAGTTTTGAATAAAGGATTAGAACAAAAGTTTTCATAGATGGCTATGATTAAACTAAATCATTAATGTTTCTTTTATTAACTAAGTCATATTTATATTGTTAATTTGAGGTGAAATATTTGTGAACTTTATAATGTAGATGCCTATTTTTATTAGAAATTAAAACAATATGTTATAAATTGGTGAAATATTTGTGAACTTTATAATGTAGATGCCTATTTTTATTAGAAATTAAAACAATATGTTATAAATTGTCCGTGTATTACACGGGCTATTACTATGGGTCCTAACATGTAATGACACCTACTATATAATGTTTCTTGAACTTATAAAATTATCATGAGAGTCACTCTAGACCGATAAATAAATTCATCGATCCTCAATGTACTATATTACTAAATCTAATATGAGGACTGAGGAGGATATTAGGAGCCTCAAATCTACTTGATTATTTGAATTTGGACTTGACAAATACACTTTGGTACGTATTTCAATATCTCTAACTTTCGGTCTTATGTTTCTTTAAATTTCTTAATCGTGTAATATTTTAGTGGTAATCTTAATTAATTTGTAATAGATTCGACATAATA
The DNA here is from genome assembly GCA_030169165.1 of Centaurea solstitialis. NCBI lineage: Eukaryota > Viridiplantae > Streptophyta > Magnoliopsida > Asterales > Asteraceae > Centaurea > Centaurea solstitialis. Next base: position 35,635,315 of record CM058040.1, read on the forward strand.
AGAGTTCAAATCATTGTATGTATATCCTTAATATATACTTTATGTTCAAAAGGTAAAATACCAAAATAAATAATATAAAGTTGATGATTTCTTATTACAAATATTATGAATACTAACATTCTAACTTTTGTTCATGCAAATATACTAATCTTTACTTATGCTTTCATCCATATAATAACTTTTATTTATTCATACTCAATTTATGGTCATGCTAATTTTTCAACATTTATTCATGCATATTTATTCTCTTGCTATATTTATCTAAGTATAGAAATGTTTATTTATTGATGTCACTAATGTTAACTTATGTCAACCATCTCTTATGTGGTTATCATTTATATGTATAAAATCATTTGCAGTGTTATATACAACGTAACAGACTCATTAATTTACTTTACATTATAAATTAACAATTAAACTATCTTTTAATATACTTAATTACTCTTCTTTCTTCGGCTCTTCTAATCCAGAATGTTTTTCCGAAGATTCTTCATCTAGTTCTAATTTTCATTGTCGCTGTTAATACTTATATTACTAATAATTCGTTTAAATAATCCCCCACCTAAAAGTTATTATTTTTTTAAGCATGTTTGTATGTATGGTTCTCCAATTCCTAGATCTGTATTGCAATATTTAATGATTTTATTTTTTCTCGTTGGTTGATTGTTACAATATGTCGAACCGTGCAAACGTTAATGAAAAGAACTACTTGTTATGGATTATGGATGTTAAAATGCATCTTGAGTCTAAGGGCATCTAAGGGCTTTTAAGTTACTATAAAGGAAACAAAATAAATGTCTGTCACAAGACAAAAGAAAAGTTATTTTTTCATCGGAAACATGTTGATGATACGTTGAAGTTCGCATACCTTACTAATGATCCCAGCATTCTATGGATAGACCTTAAAGGTATATTTGATTATCATAAGAAAGCTTTACTTTCGGCTGCCAGCGATAATCGATTACTTTGAGGTTTCAAGATTTTGAAAAAGTGAATGACTATACTCAACGTTGTTCAAAATATGTTCACAACTTAAGTTTTATGTATAAAGTATTACAAATGTAAATATGTTTGATAT
>CM058040.1:35636415-35658369 GCA_030169165.1 Centaurea solstitialis
TCTTACGATTATAGTCGGTCGTCGTGCGATTGTGGATTTTTACCCTAACACATTCTTACGACATATAAAACTAGTTGATGTGGTTTAAAAAGTGAATAACACGTCAAGGAGATCCTGTTAAGTGGTATTACCATGGCAAGTTTGAGTTCTTATATGTTGTTGGTGGAAAAAAAGAAGGGGCACCGGAGATTTTGCGTTGGTACTGTCACTGCACAACAAGCAAATGATTGAGGGGATTCAATGGTGTAATGTTAAGAGGTCGTGCGACATGTAGACATTGATAGCAATAATGTCCGAACAAACCCAATGGACTTTTATATTTTAAGCGATCTAGTTCATAGACATTTTTTAAACAAAAAAAACACATTTGCATTTATAAAACAAAATGGATATACTATTCCCAAAAAACCAACAATTGCGCCAAATTTTGCCAAAAGTTGCACCAAAAAAATACCAACAATTGTGCCAAAAAATACCAAAACTTGAGCTAAAAATACCAAAGTAACACCTAGTCTATGTTTAAGGTTGTGGCAAGAACTATTCTTCGTTTGCATCACTAACTTTCGGTGAAGATTCAACCATTTGACTTTATTTTAACCCTTTTTGATGTCGAAACACAGTCTCACCTTCAACCTCATGGTCTTCGTCATTATCAACAACCTTATTTCATAAGATTCACCAACATATGATGGTATCCTCCCACCTCTATTGCTTCAACCGCTTCTTCCACCTCTATTTCCCCTTCTTGTTATAGTCGGTTTTGGAATGTTAACTCTTGGCCTACCTTTTGGCTTAGCAGGTTTAAGTGGTGGGTCGTTATTCTCATTCTTACAAGTTCAAACATTATGCCCCGTTTCCAAGTAATTGCTACATGTCATTGCGTTCCCAAATTGAGTTACTCTTGTACCCAGGCTCTCAAATGGTGATCTTTTTCTTTTGATAGATGGTCTACTAGGCATTCTTCTCTCCTTAGGTGGGTTTAATTTGATATAAGTTTTTGGAGTCCACACGTTGCTCCTATTCAATGGCCTTATACTATTCTCATAGGTCATTCTAAAGATATCCTTAGTAAACCATTTACTAACACAATCCTCTGGATTATTATTGATAGTGTATGAAACTATGGAATGCACACAAGGCATTTTTGATTTGTCCTACAGTCTACAACCACATTTTTTAGCATCTAAATCCACCACCGTTGCTTGATAACCATTTTGTGTTTCAAACACATTCCCACCACTAAGAATAACATAGCAAACATACATAATAAAATTACCATCTTAGATAAGCATACTAGTGATTTTCTCCCCATATTTTTAACTCTTTCTTTATGCCCGGACAAACAAACGGATTCCCATTGTTGTGCTATGTTCCTTATTTTGTAATGTCCCTCCATAACAAATATCCTTATCTCCTCCAACATTGTGATTATGGGGTTTCTTTATGCATCAACGATTGTTGAATTAAATGACTTGTAAATCCAATTTCTGCAACTTCATAAGCTCTACCGAGTTAAAAAAAATGACATACACCACGTATTAGTGTCTATTTCAATCAAGTGATTGTATGCATCGACATTTAGTGTCTTAAACTTTTCCATGTGTGACATGAAAGTTGCTTCAAAAGTGGATGTGGTTGTTGCCCAAAAAGTGTTCCTATACTCAACACCATTAAACATTTTACGAAAATTAACATACATGTGTCTTGCAAATTGCCTATGTTTGGCATATGGTGCCAAGGTCTTTTACAAATTCAATAATGCCATGTTGCATAAAAAGAAGGATAAGGCCATGTTCCTTCAATAACACCAATATTTTTTGTTAATAGTTCAATAAATCACTTCCAAATCTCTTTGTTCTCCACATCTAATACAACCTAAGATACATAAACATTCAACATTGTAATTGGTTAAACAAATAATAAGAACAACTGAAAAAAATATAACTTTTGTTTCGACCAATAGCCGATATTAACTCTCATTTGACATCTCCTTTAGAAAACAACCGTCTAGTCCTATAACCTTCCTACATCCACTAATCCACCTATTGCTTAGTGCTTCAAAGCATACGTAAAATCTCCTAAATTTATTACTTCCACCTGCCATTAAATTTACGTCCATCTTAACAATAAATCTTGGATTGACCCTCCTAATTTCATGCCAATAATTCCTATGCTTCTCTTAATTTCAATAAGCGTCGTAGACTTGGCTCAGATACGTTGGCCCTTGCTAACTTTGACCATCAACTTTTTCAAAATATTATCTTGCATATTGTTTGGGTAAAAATCTACGATCGTACGATGACTAGCTATAATCGTAAGATACCCCTCAGGATGATAATCCTGTATTAAGATAAGGTTCTGAGACAAACTTAACAGTACCCTCGAGTGAACGTAACAATCGATCGAATAAGTCCGACGATTAGTCAAACGATATTACTATATATGTCGTACGATGCCACTAACAAATAAACGTACGAAGAGTTTGTTCTTATTGCAGATTATCATATCTAACAATTGTACACATTCGAAGAAGTCTGAGATCGAGTACTATGCCATGCTCGTTGGAGTTCATCATTACAACGGTCATAATCCAGTTATAACTCTTCCATTAACGACATCATCAAGAGGTCGACCGTGACAAGCAAGACTTCCGCGACCGTTACGATTCAAGCATTAATGATCAACAAATCCGTTGGACGGTTATTACCAAGCACCTATAAAAGAAGGATCAAGCTCTCAATTGACAACTACTGGAGCATTCTCGAAGACTACAAGCTATATACTCGTTATTTTGATAATCAGTTGTAATTTACATTCGATTCTATTATCTATTCCATTGTAATCGTACGATTGAAGCTGTAATCTTGAAAGGACATCACCCCTGCTTGGTGATCATAGTGCACTGTCGACTTAATCTTAGGTCGACCGCAGGTTTTTTCCTCCGTCGTGAGGTTTTTCCTGCGTCATCAAATCGCTCTTGTTATTTTATTTTTATACGTACTTATTATCGACTGAAATTCCTTTCTCTCGACGATTAAGCCTTACACATTTTCACACGACAATCAACTGGTGTAATTTTTTACATAAACAGTTTGGCGCCCACCGTGGGGCTCCGTTTTGAGGAAAATTTCATTCGGTGAAAAGTGCGCCTTCGTACTAATCTTTTCTTCGAGTTTTCTTTGAGCTATTTTTGCAGGATAATGGATAACTCATTCGTAGCATCTCTACAACAACAATTGCAACAAGCCAACGAAGAAATCCAACGTCTTCGAGCTTCGCAAGTTCCATCAATGCCTATTCCTTCTTCTTATCCACCTCAGCACCTGAGACCACCGTTTCGTCCTCAATTCAACACCTCAATACCTTTACCAAATAACCAACAGAACTTTGTACGACCATCCATACCTCAAAGCCCACCCGGATTCACATTCGGTCCCTTTAACAACATTTCTCAACAAATTCCTATCCCTGGTCATATACCCACAACTGCTAGTTCCACAGTTCATACAACAATCCCACCAAACACTGGAACTTCTTCCGGTTTTATCCCAACAATTCCAGTAACCACTGAAGATCCTCTGAACGTACGATTGAAATCTTTGGAAGAACAGAATCAAAAACTGTTCGCATTACTTGCAAAATTACCCGGAGCAGCAGTACCTGTCGAAGTCGAGCCTAAAACTGGATTTCAAGCTTCACCATTCGTCGACGAAATAGCCCTTGTCGACGTACCCAAAAAATACAGTATTCCAACCTTTGCGACAAAATATTCTGGAGTCACCGATCCAGTCGAACATGTCGCACAATATAAGCAACTAATGTGGACAGTTTCTATACCGATGCAATACCAAGAAGTTTGCATGTGCAAAAGCTTCGGATCTACTTTGACAGGAGCAGCGTTACAATAACTTATCAACTTAAAGCCAAAAAGTATTGGATCCTTTGCTGAATTGGTAAACCAATTCACCCGACAGTTTGCTAGCAGTCGAAAGATGGAGAAACAGACCAGCGATCTATATTACGTCGTACAGAAACCAGGAGAAACAATTCGCGACTACTTCAATAGATTCAACGCAGCCATGATTGAAGTAAAGAATTGTGACGTGAAGACTGCAATCGAGACGTATAAACGCGGGTTAGAAGATTCCTCTGGATTATATATAGAACTGACGAAATATCCAGCAGAAAACTTCGATGACGTACGAGCTAGAACGTTGGCTTTCATGAGAATAAAAGATGATGCTCTCTTTCGACGAAAACATTCCAGCGAGAAGAAACCTCTTAGTGTACAAAAGCACGACTTCAAGCACAAAAGAGTGAACAAAATTGGAAACCCTCGCTACGAGTCAAAAACTCAACCAAACAAAGGTACCGTTAAAATACGTTATCCAGAATTGTCTACTTACAATTTTGCAGGTACATCGAAAGATCCGGTGGATTCATTACGAAAAACTGATGCAAACGTACGTTGGCCAAAGAAATCTGACAATCCCAGCAAAGACAAATATCAAAACAAATGGTGCGATTTCCACGAGGATCATGGCCATATGACGGATGAATGCATCAGCCTTAAGAAGGAAATTTCGTATTTGAAGTCAAAGGGACATCTTAAAGGTGTCATCCCTGATGAACAAGGAAGACTAGCATCTCCTGCTCATACTAAAGTTATAAATTGCATCACCGGAGGATCAGAAGTATGCGGTCTTACGTATTCTGCAGCCAAAAGACATGCACGAGACGGTCCAGACGAGCGCCCTATCCCCGATGAAGTCAAGTCAAAGGCTGAAAAAGAGCTCGATGCAATGACTATAGCGTTCGACCAAGATGATACTCAGGGGGTTCACCATAAGCATCATGACGCTCTAGTTATACAATTGACCATCGGAAATTGTTCGACTAAGAGAATATTGGTTGATGGAGGCAGCTCTGCTAACATTATTTTTGCAGATACTCTTAAAGTCATGGGAATTGAACGATCAGAAATCGTACGACGAAGCACTACCCTGATTGGATTCAATGGAGACTCGATGAACACTCTCGGAGAAATCATCTTACCTGTCTTCGCTAAAGGGATCAATAAACAAACAAAGTTCAATGTTATAGACTGTCAATCGGCCTATAATGTTATTCTTCGAAGACCTTGGATCCACGAGATGAAAGCAGTGCCTTCGACGTACCACCAGAAGATCAAGTTTCCTTCTCCTTGGGGAATTCAAGAAATTGCTAGTGAAAAGAAAATCGCATGAGAATGCTACAAGATCATGATGAAGACAAAGCCGCAGGACATCTAGCAATTACAGAGCCAGGATGGGAAGAGGACGAACGATGATCTTCGATTAGAAGAAGTCGTGCTCGATCTTGAACATCCTGATCGAAAAGTCTTCGTAGGAGCCTCGCTCCCCCCTGACACAAAAAATACGATTATATCTTTTTTGCAGGAACATTCGGATTGTTTTGCTTGGTCGCACGAAGATATGGTTGGGATAGATCCTAACATCATATCACACAAATTGAACGTAGACCCTACTTTTAAGCCAATAAAGCAGAAGCGTCGTAAGTTCGCACTTGAGCGCAACAAAGTAATCAACGATGAAGTCGACAATCTGCTTAAGACTTGCAAGATTAGGGAGGTCAAATATCCGGACTGGTTGGCAAACGTGGTCGTCGTACAAAAGAAAAACGGGAAATGACGAGTTTGTATCGATTTCACAGACTTGAATAAAGCCTGTCCAAAAGATCCTTTTCCGTTACTCACATTCATGGATGCGTATTCTGGATACAATCAAATTTTGATGCATACGGACGACCAAGAAAAAACTGCGTTCATGACAGACAAAGGCATATACTGTTACAAAGTGATGCCATTTGGACTCACGAATGCAGGTTCGACCTATCAAAGGCTGGTGAATATGATGTTCAAGGAACATCTAGGTCGAACGATGGAGGTTTATATCGACGACATGCTTGTGAAGTCAGAAAGATCGATCGACGATGTAGCACATCTGAAGCAATCGTTCGATATCCTACGACAATACAAGATGAAGCTCAATCTAACAAAATGCTCTTTCGGAGTACGAGCAGGAAAGTTCTTGGGATATCTGGTGACGCAACGAGGAATTGAAGCAAGCCCGGAGCAAGTGAAAGCCATAGCTGAAATACAATCTCCAAGAAACGTCAAAGAAGTTCAGAAATTGACAGGACGTGTGGCTGCTTTAAACCGATTCATCTCACGATCATCGGATTAATGCCACCTATTCTACAATGTTCTTCGAAAGAACCAAGGATTCCAGTGGACGAACGACCATGAGAAGGCTCTACAAGAATTAAAGCAATATATGGTCTCCCCACCATTATTGACTAAGCCAGTTGAAGGTGAAAATTTACAGCTATACCTAGTGGTGAGCAATAATGCGACGAGTGCGGTACTCGTACGAGAGGAAGACCAACAGCAACGACCGATTTATTACGTAAGCAAATCTTTTCTCGACACAGAAACCAGGTACACGTCAATGAAAAAATTGCTACTAGGTCTCATGACTGCTGCAAAAAGTTAAGACATTACTTTGAGTCACACCATATTACTGTCGTAACTAATTATCCACTTAAGACTGTCCTACGAAGGCCAGAACTCACAGGACGTCTAGCCAAGTGGAGTATTTATCTTAGTGGGTTCGATATCAAATTCAAACCCAAGACGGCGATAAAATCACAAGCATTGGCAGACTTTGTAGCAGGATTCAGTACTGGACTATAGCCAACGACGTGCGACGAAATTGTGACGATTCAAGACAACCAACCTTGGTTACTCTATGTCGATGGTTCCTCGAACATACGAGGAGCATAACTAGGTGTTGTCTTAAAATCCTCACAAGGGGGAAATATGGTGTACTCCATACGATGCGAGTTCAAGGCCACAAACAACGAAGCAGAATATGAAGCCTTGATCGCTGGATTGGATATAGCTCATAAACTGGGGGCAAAACACCTGGATGATGAGCTATCTCAAGGTCGTCAAGGAGCGAATCGCACGATTCGATCATTTCTCAATAGAGCAAATTCCAAGAGATCAAAACACTCAAGCTGACGCATTAGCCAACCTGGGATCTGCATTCAATGATCCATTTTTGGAAAGCATCCCTATACTTCATCTTACGATGCTAGCAATCGAAATGAAGGAAGAAGTACAGATGAACGAAGAAATTTACAACTGGTCGCTCGATATATGGAACTATCTCAAGCACAATAATCTTCCTGAAGATAAGATGGAAGCCCGAAAAACAAGATCCAAAGCTTCGAGATATACGATCTTTGAAGATCAGCTCTATCGAAGATCCACATCTGGACTTCTCTTACGATGCGTCATAAGTCAAGCACAAATGGATCGAATTCTCCAAGAAATGCATGATGGAGAATGTGGAAACCATGCAGTGGGGAGAAGCCTTGCTAACAGGATCTTACGACAAGGATATTATTGGCCAACTTTACGAGAAGATGCAATAAGGTACGTCCAACGATGCGACGCCTGTCAAAAACATTCAGTTTTAATTCATTGGCCATTCATGCGATGGGGAATGGACATCGTGGGAAAATTACCCCCTGCTCCTGGACAAAAAGTATATCTACTTGTGCTTACTGATTATTTCTCGAAGTGGATAGAAGCTGCTGCTTTTTCACAAGTCAAGGATAAGGAAGTTATATCCTTCATCCAAAATAACATTATTTACAGATTTGGAGTGCCATCCGAGATTATGTGCGACAATGGCTCACAGTTCATAAGTGATAAGACTCGCATGTTCTGTGAAAGACGTGGGATCAAATTAATCACTTCTACTCCAAGGTATCCTCAGTCTAACGGTTTGGTTGAATCAAGCAACAAAGTCATTATCAATTAATCCGTAAAAGACTGAAGGGAGCAAAAGGTAAATGAGTGGAAGAGCTACCTTCTGTCCTATGGGAAAATCGAACGACACCAATAACATCAACAGGACAAACTCCATATTCTTTAGTATATGGATGTGAAGCTGTGTTACCAGTCGAAGCCCAAATACCTGTCGCCAGAAATCGTACGATTGAGCAAAGTGCTATAAACTTATCCTACGATCTGGATGCTCTAGAAGAACTACGAGAAAAAGCATTGCGTACGATGGCTGCACAGAAGGGAACCGTCGAGCGATATTTCAACAAAAAGGTAAAGGCTAAAATGTTCCAAGTTGGAGATTATGTCTTACGACATGTGTTTCAGAACACTCAAGAGCAAAACGCTGGAAAACTTTCCATCAAGTGGGAAGGACCTTACATAATTTCCAAAGTCGTTGGAAATGGAGCATACAGACTTACTGTTGGGAACCGGAGGCACAAACATACGCAGCGGAAAACATAAAACCGATTCCCAAGAACGGATCCAATCCAAAACCTAACAGATACAATACGAGGATGCTTGATGTGTTTACCTTTGCGAAAAATTCTACGAATTGCTAGCAGAGGATACACCGCTACTGACACCACACGAGACTAGCTGCTAGACCGCCGGGATTTTGCTTCTGGTCGACGGCTTTGAGAGAGAGAGAGTTGAGAGGTTTTTGGCTTTTCTTAGGATTAATTATGAATGAATGAAAACTGATTAGGGCTTTGCCATATTTAAGGAACTAATTATGGTAATCCCCATTATCTAGAAAGCCCATCTAATTAAGCCCATTAGGCTATAATTAGACCCAAACTCAAACTCTTTATTAATTAATTTATTAATTAATCCACTAATTAATTAATTTAACCTGATAAAATATACAAACTGATATTTTATCAACTATAAATAATAAATAATTTTTATTATTTATCTCTCTCTAATAATTAATTTTACACTAATTAATTATTCCATCAAACTGGCAAATCCAACTGTTCTCTAATTGGGTGTGCAGCGGTGTGACCTACTAGTGTCTTATAACATCGGACACGGTAATCCCTGTTACTGTCTTGCACATAATCCTAACAGACTCCCACTTGTGCCAGACATGTAACTGTACTATTACCATTAGCCTAAGGAGGTCCCTAGCCAGACACTTAGGTTAACCAGGTTATAAGATCTCTTATATCCAGAGATACAATTCACGCTTGAATTTGTACACAGGTTCATTCCTTTTGCATACGATATTTCTAAAATGAATTTGAGACATGGAGTGGAGGATTCATTTCTCGAATTCAAGTATTTCTTGACTCTGATTTCGATTGCCTGCAGTAACGGATATTACTAAATAACACCTGTTATTCTATCCGAGCGTGGCCACGCGTTTTCTGCCAATCTTAATTGTCAAGGGGCCCGGAAATATCTCTCTTTTAGTAAAGAGGTGCAAATCCCTTCTTGACTACTTGCATTTGGATCCACGGCTTCCGCTGCATCTAGTCACGTCCCGTATGGCCGCCCTGTTACGGTGCAGCATTAGGACGTGCTAAGAGTACAGTAGTCCTCATGTTCCCAAACCAAGTATCTCAGGTCTCAGGACAACCTATCAAGTCGATGCTTATGACTGAGGCTCCATGAAGCAGACTTGAAACTGGTCACTTCCAATACTCAAACACTCTAAAGAGTATCTATAAATACTAGGTCACATCACTTGTGCTTTTTCTCCTTACTTTGAATAAATCATCAAGTATTTATAATAGCGTTAAACTCCCTATTAAGATTCCCATCTTAATAAGTGGCTACGGAAATTTTAGATTTCATACAAAACTTTGTAAAATCATGGATATATTAAATATGCGAAAAATAGTTAATTTAAAACAATCACGAATTAAAACCTCCATTTATTTCTATCACAATGTGAAATAAAACTTTATATGTTTGAATTGTTCAAAATTAAACTATAGTAATAATTAATAAACTAAAACTAACTACTGGCGTCCAGGTACTGCATCCCAATGGAACTTGCATGTGCCTCATGCTTCAACCAATTCTTTACACTCTGTAAAGTTGGTACATCGTTTCCTATGAGTAGAATATCGTCTACGTATAAGACCAAGAAGGTTACTGTGCTCCCACTGAACTTAGTGTAAGCACACGGCTCAAACTCACTTTAGCGAAACCAAATTCTTTGATTCGCTCATCAAAGTGTTATCAGGATTCTTAGGATCTACAAAACCCTCTGGTTGCTGCATATAGACGTCTTCTGTCAACTTTCCATTAAGAAATGCTGTCTTGACGTCCATCTGTCAAATCTCGTAATTAAAGTACGCTGAAATGGCCATTAGAATCCTAATTGACTTTAACATGGCTACTGGTGAAAAAGTTTCATCATAGTCAATACCATGAGTTTGCGTGAAACCTTTTGCAACTAGCCTTGCTTTATAAGTGTGCACATTACCATCCATATCGGTTTTCTTCTTGAAAACCCATTTATGCCCAACAACTTTGCAGTGCTGAGGGTGTAACACCCCGCTAAAGCGGAACCACGAGGTGCCACAGTCAAGATTTCATCGCGATAGGAAATAAAATACACCAATCATTCATATCAAAAGTTTAAAAGAGTTTACACAGTACTACAAGTATTACAATCCAACCATCATTCAGGTTTACAAATTTAAACGAAATATGAATCAACATGACTGGTGTTATACAAAAGTTCCCTTAATGATCTTATCAAACCTTCGGATTTCCTGAAAAGCATGATAAACAAGTGTCAACTACAAGAGTTGGTGAGTTCACAGGTTTTCATATGCACAAAAATATTTTAAACGCAACGACATTTCGGTGAATCTTTTATTCACTACACTTTTCAAAATTTAACTAAAGCAAATCCGTTCATTCGCTAAAGTTTTCGTATACAGTTAGAGTGAATCCGTTCATTCACTACCAACAGTGAGTAAATTTTCCGGATGATTTGTAAATCGCAAGATAATTAGTGAGTTACTACAATCCTTTCCAATTCATGACATGCTTTGCCCCTATCTACCCCAGAGGTGGAAGTGAATCCCACTTGCGTAGAACGTTTTGTTCAATACAGTGCACCTATCACTCGTCAGTTCTAGGTGGGTATGTCAATCCAAATAGCGCTATCCACGTGTATTTTAGGCCCATTGTTATGAGTTAATAGTAGTCTTCGGGGACTTATTCATATTTTTCCTTTTATCTCACTATATCAAGCTTTAACATATCAAATTTAACTCACTTACGTTTCATTTCAATTTGATTCATTTAAATCCATTTTGCTCATTTCGAAACAGTTCAATTCGTAACATTTTCATAATACATTCAATCATATCATGCTTTTCACCCCAAAACGTATAAAACGGTAAAAATGGGGCTGTGAATACTCACCTTGAGTGCTTAGTGCGAATTTGAAAGAGTTGATGCGTGACCTAAATCCCGGCTCCAAACTAGGGTAGTCCTATCAAACACGAAATTTTAACGTAAGTCCTAGGTCCAACGGTCCTTAACTAAAATCGTACCGAAATCCATAATATGCCATTATATAAATTTTATAGCCTAATCCAATAAAATTTCATTTTGTCACCAAAGAGAGTCTTCTAAACATTTTAGAAGTTCAAATTTTATAAAATTGAGCTTTTAAGAAATTTTCAGAATCTGTCAAAATTTTGAGTTGTAAAAATTGTCATTTTGAACTTAGGTCCTCTAAATATTGAGTCTTTAAATTTTTACCCCCTGAATTAGGGGATGTTAGGAACATTTTCACCAAGTTTCATGATTTTTAGAGGATTTTTACTATTTTTAAACATTTTTACAAAATCAGTGGTAAGGGCTGAATTTCCAGAATACCTTTAGTCCTTGTTTTATTCATAAATAATTCTATACACCACTTTATCACGAATTTCCAAAGGGATTTTCTAGCTAAAACATAAACCAAACTTTTGAGACAAGTTTCATGTCATAAGGATGATTTTTGAGGGAGATATGACCTTTTCAAGTGGTGCATGTGTAATCTGCCATAAGAGGACAGCCTACACCACCAACTTAAACTCATTGGTTGAAGTCCCAAAACTCCTCTAAATGACATGATCTTGGACTTTTTAGAAAGCTAACTCAAAGTACTTGAGTTTAGAATCAAGAAAATCGTATTTTAGATAAATAATCAAGGAGTTATGCTAGTTTGAAGTTGACCAAAGTTTCTGACCAAAACACTGTTGCACACAAAAATGTTTTATGGTGGTTTGGGTTCAAATCTTGGTGTTTTTGCACCATTCCAGTGGGGTTTGAACCCTAACACATTAAATATCATCTCATAAAATTTTCATGAAGAAATAAGTTCAAGAAAGCCCTTTTTGGGTCGTGTAAAGTGCATGCAACTATTTTGACAGAATCTGTCCAATATTTAAACATCCAAAATGCTACCAAAACACATAAAATCATACCATTTCGGGGTTTTTCTTGCTATTTCACCCATAACTCAGATTATTCAAATGTATTATAACTACAATATGCTTTCATACCATCCAAACCCATGCATGAACTATTGATGAAGTTTAGCACAAGTTTGGTGGTCAAAACATCATCTAAACGATTTTTGATCCCTTTCTTGTGTTCTTATGGGGAAATCCTTGATTTTCACCTTCATAGAATGTTATACAACATGTTCTAAGGTTCAATCTCCTTCCCAAACACATGTTTCATTATTCGAATCAAAAAGGGGTTAAAACCCTTGAAAAAGAAGAAGAAAAACTCACAAATGAGTTAAAATCGAAGTAGAAATCATCTAACTATGCTTACCTTTGATGAACACCCAACCTTAATCTCAAATAGGTTTTAAAAACCTTTAAAAATCTGGATTCAAGAGGAGTTCTTGGCTGATTTTTAGTGAGAGAGAGTAGAGAGAAATAGAGAGAGAAGTGAAGATTTGAAAAGTGTGATTATGAGATTTGTTGGAAAAAAAGAACAAATGATGGCTTTTATGTGAAAGAGGGGAAGGGCCACCTTGGGGAGTGGTGTGGCCGGCCCCTAGTGGGTCCCACCCACTCTCCCTATATTTTTTTTTTTTTTAAAACAGTGTACATTTGACACTGTTATTTTGACGCGGTACCGGGTTTTTGTCGGTTTTTCGAAATTTCTAACTTTTCGAAAGTGGTTTTAGGTTAATTAAGTTACTTTACATATAATTTAAACATTATAACTTAATTTTCCAAAAATTATCTTAATTCTGGCATTTTAGGATTATCGGGTGATTTCGGGCCGGTTCGGGCCTTTTCGGGCAGTTTTCGGAACTCTTAGGATTTTAACCTAACTTTTTCTCGCAAACTAATCTATTTTCATCTTAAAACTTATTTAACTAACTTCTAACCTACGGAAATGCTGTAGAGTGACTGAACGCGTAAATTAACCTGGAGGTCGGAACTGACGGTTGTCACATTTACCCCCGGTTGAAAGAAATTTCGTCCCGAAATTTAATCATTGCTGGCACCGAAGCGATCTTTCGTGAAGAGGTGCGGGTATTTGTCTTTCATGAAAGCTTTCCGTTCCCAAGTGAACTCAGGTCCGTGACGAGAGTTCCATCGTACCTTGACGATTGGTATTTTGCTGCGCCGGAGTTGTTTGGTTTCTTGATCAAGAATCTCGATTGGTTCTTCCGAGGCGCGCAGTTTTTCATCAATTTGAATCTCATCCAAAGGCAGAATTACTGTCTCCTCTGACAGACATTTCTTCAGGTTGGACACGTGAAACGTGTCATGAATAGAGCTTAGCTCTATAGGCAAGTTCAACCTATAGGCAACGGGTCCGATTCTTTCTACGACCTCAAACGGTCCAACAAAACGAGGGCTCAGCTTCCCTTTCTTTCCGAATCTTATTAGCCCTTTCCATGGTGATACCTTCAGTAACACTTTGTCACCAACTTGAAATTCCAACGGCTTTCGCCGATTATCGGCATAACTTTTCTGGCGATCTCTGGCCGTTTTCAGCTTTTCTCGAACCATTTTGATTTTGTCGGTGGTCTCCTGCACGACATCCGGCCTAAACAATTTATTCTCTCCCACTTCCAACCAATTAAGTGGGGATCTACACTTGCGTCCATAGAGTGCCTCGTAAGGCGCACACTGAATGCTGGCATGATAGCTGTTGTTGTAGGAGAACTCGACTAAAGGTAGATGATCGTCCCAACTACCTCCAAATTCAATCACACAAGCACGTAGCATATCCTCTAATGTCTGAATGGTTCTCTCAGTCTGCCCGTCGGTTTGAGGATGATAAGCCGTGCTTAGATCCACACGAGTGCCTAAAGCTGCTTGAAGCGATTGCCAAAATCGCGAGGTGAATCTACTATCCCTATCAGAGATGATCGATATCGGGACTCCATGTCGCATAACAACCTCACCGACATACAATCGTGCAAGCTTATCGATGCTATCAGTCTCCTTTATTGGCAAGAAATGCGCTGATTTCGTGAGTCGATCAACGATTACCCAAATCGTATCATGCCCCTTTTTGGTCTTGGGTAACTTGGTCACGAAGTCCATCGATATCTGCTCCCATTTCCACTCTGGGATTTCTGGTTGCTGAAGAAGTCCTGACGGTTTCTGATGCTCTGCTTTAACCTTCGCACAAGTCAAGCATTTACTCACGTAAGTGGCGATATCTCTTTTCATACCGGGCCACCAGTAGTGCTCCTTCAGTCCTTTGTACATTTTATCGGATCCTGGATGTATCGAGTACTTTGATTGATGAGCTTCGTCCATGATCATTTTCCTCAGCTGCTCCACACTTGGAATCCAAATTCTTCCCTTGAAATAACATACTCCATCCCCTTTCTTCTCGAATTCCTTTTCTACGCCATGAAGGGTTTCTTTCTTTATATTGTCAGTCATTAGGGCTTCCCTTTGAGCTTCCAATATCTGGTTTTTCAAGCTGGTCTGGACCAAAACTCCCATGGCTCGTGCTCTTGTAGGCTTCACTCCTTCTTTTCTGCTTAACGCATCAGCTACTACGTTCGCCTTCCCTGGGTGGTATTTGATCTCACAATCATAGTCACTGAGCAACTCCACCCATCTTCTCTGCCTCATGTTTAACATCTTTTGGTCCAGAATATGCTGAAGACTCTTATGATCCGTAAAGATAGTGCATTTGGTGCCGTACAGATAATGTCTCCAAATCTTAAGGGCAAACACCACTGCTCCGAGTTCCAAGTCGTGAGTGGTGTAGTTCCTCTCGTGGACCTTCAACTGTCTGGATGCATAGGCAATAACCTTCTCGTTCTGCATCAAGACACATCCTAAGCCTTGATGTGAAGCATCGCAATACACTACAAAGTTATCCGTTCCTTCGGGTAACGCTAGAATGGGCGCATTGCACAACTTATGCTTGAGTAATTGGAACGCTTCCTCTTGTTTCTCTCCCCAGACGAACTTCTTGTCTTTTTGCGTCAAGGTTGTCAACGGCTGCGCAATCTTAGAAAAATTTGCGATGAATCTTCGGTAATAACCTGCCAAACCGAGAAATTGTCGAATTTCGGTTGGGGTCTTTGGGGCTTCCCACTGCTTTACGGCCTCGATCTTGGCTGGGTCGACGTGTATTCCTTCTTTGTTCACTACATGTCCTAAGAAGTGAACTTCTCGGATCCAAAATCGCACTTCGAAAATTTGGCGTAAAGCTTTTCGGCCTTTAGCAATTCCAATACTAGCCTCAGATGTTGCTCATGATCCTCCTTGCTCTGCGAATAAATCAGGATATCGTCTATGAAGACAATTACGAACTTGTCTAGGTAAGGTCGGCACACTCGGTTCATTAGATCCATAAATACTGCTGGAGCGTTCGTCAATCCAAAAGGCATGACTAAGAACTCATAGTGACCATATCGAGTTCTGAACGCTGTCTTCGCGATGTCTTCCTCACGAACTCGCATTTGATGGTATCCCGATCGAAGATCGATCTTGGAGAAGTACGTTGCTCCTTGCAGTTGATCGAATAAGTCATCGATGCGTGGAAGAGGGTATCGGTTCTTGATGGTGATCTTGTTCAGTTCCCTATAGTCGATGCACATGCGAAATGATCCATCCTTCTTCTTGACGAACAGCACAGGGGCTCCCCAGGGCGAAGAGCTGGGTCGGATGAATCCCTTATCTAACAGTTCTTGAAGTTGGTTCGACAGCTCCTGCATCTCGGATGGTGCTAGACGATAAGGTGATCTTGCTACAGGGCCTGCTCCAGGGATTATATCGATGTGGAACTCTACTTGTCGCTGCGGGGGTAGTCCTGGTAACTCTTCTGGGAAAACCTCAGGAAAATCTCGCACGATTGGAATATCCTGGATTTGCTTTTCTTTTGCACTCTTATCTACCACGTGCGCCATAAATGCTACACACTCCTTTCGCAGATGGTTTCGCATTTTCATAAAAGACACGATCTTAATGTCTCTCTTTGGCTTGTCTCCATACACTTCAAGAAATCTTCCATCAGGTAATGCTATCACAACTATCTTCTCAGCACAACATATTGTTGCTCGATGCTTGGACATCCAGTCCATACCAACAATTATGTCGAAACTCCCTATCTTAATCGGGATCAAGTCTATGCTAAAATCCTTTCCAGACAATCCTAGTGTGCATTTTCTGATTATCTTATCGGCCTTAACTAATTCTCCGTTGGAGTATTCGATTATATGATCCTCTTTCAGATTCTGTGACTTTTTATTTATCTTAGGCCTAAATTCTAACGATACAAAGCTCCTATCTGCTCCGGAATCAAAAAGCACAGTAGCAGGATAGTTGTTGAGAAGAAACGTACCTGTAACCACGTCGGGGTTTTGCTTTGCTTCCTCTGCCCCAATCACAAATGCTCTCCCTCGAGCTAGTCCTCCTCGGTTTCCTTGGTTCGCCTGGTTTGCTTGGGTTGTTTGGTTTGCCGGCTGCACTCGATTCGCGTAGGGTCTCTGATTCAACTTGGGACAATCATTCCGGTAATGATTTAAGCTCCCACACTCAAAACAAGTTCCCTTCTTACAGCCCTTGTCAGTATGGCCTCCCCTGCCACATCTAGAACAGACAATACACCTCCCACCATGAAGGTTCCCACACTTGCCACACTTCTGATTCGTTCCTCTCTCTCTTTCTGCCATCTGAGTCTGCAATCCGTAGCTCCTGGTTATTCTCCTATCCTTGCCCATCTTTCCCCTGAATTGTGGTTTAGTAGACTCCTCTATCTTCCTCTTTCCTTTCGCCCCATCACTCAGAAAGGTTCCTGATCGGACTGCATTGTTGGTGAGTCGGTTTGCCAAATTCACTGCCTCTTGCAGAGTTTTCGGGTCTGCTGCAGTTACATTTCCCCGGATTACTGGTGATAATCCCCAGACATATCGATCTACACGGTTCTGTTCAGGTGTTACCAGGTGCGGTACTAGCTTAGCCAATTCATGGAATCGGGTAGTGTAAGTGGTGACATCATTTCCTTTCATCTCATGGTGCCACAACTCCGCTTCTAGTTTCTGCATCTCACTTCGCGGGCAAAACTCATCCTTAAGCATCTTCTTGAAATCCTCCCAAGATATTTGATTGGTTGCCTCACGTCCACGGGTCTGAATTTGAGTGTTCCACCAAGTTAAAGCTCGTCCTTGTAACAAGCAGGCAGCATACTGTACCTTATTTCCCTCCGTACACTTGCTGATATGGAGGACAGACTCCATGCCCTCTATCCAGGTTAACAGGCCAACCGCTCCTTCGGTTCCATGGAATTCTTTAGGATTACAGCTACGGAAGGATTTGTACGTACATTCCCTTTCTCTATGCTCGTGATTTTGGTTTTGATTAGTATTGAATCCAGCTGCCACTTGGCTAACTATATTAGGAAGAGAGGCTATGACTTGCTCCGAAACGAGTCTTGCAAGTTCCGGATCTTCCCTTCTTGGAGGCATGTTTCTAAAACATAACCATAATAAAGGCATTTAGTGATGAACTAGCAAATCTAAGTTCTTGCAATTTGCTAACTATCTACTCATTCAAGCCATAGTGTTTACGCAACCTATTAAACTTATTATACCAACTAACGAGGTCATTAGATGCATAATAATTTAAACATTCCATTCATACGTAAAGATGCAAATATAACATGCAACTCATAGCAAATCATACCGTCATAATATCCATATCGTTTTCCAAAAATAATATCCAAACGATCATACGGTTTTACAGTCATCCAAAATACCAAAAGTCATAAGTGTTCAATAACTGGGCATCATGCCCCAAAACATAATTCAGCTTAAGATCCCATCTCCTAGTAGCCAGCCCCCCACAAAGCCCAGACGAACAAGATGATAGCCAGAGCAATCACCACATACACCAAGGTGTATAGGTGACTGAGCGAGTCCATAGTGTGACCTAGGAGGGCCACGACTCTGGATAGCTGCTGGCTATCCGCTCCGGCTACACCTATCAGGGAATCGATCATGTGGTCATGATGATCGATCATGTGCTCGTGGATGTCCTGACCCCGGGCTAAGCGCTCGACCTCCTGACGCTCGAGCGGGGTCATGCCTCTCAGGCATAGGACAGGGGCACGGGCCACTGGTGGGTGCCTAGGAACTGGTGCTATCGGCGGTGGTTGGACGACAGGCGGTGGTCGGGCATCGGGTGATGGTCGGGCAACTCTAGGTATCGGCGACGACGGACGGTAGGGCGGCGGAGATCCAGATGATGTAGAGGACGAGGACGACGACGACGACGACGACGACGACCCACCCTGGCCCCTTACCCGTGATGGCCCCGCCCCATCCCCAGAGGGAATGCGGAAGGTCATCCGGGTAGGCAGTGGCACGCTCTTTCGAGCGGTGCGCCTGCCCCTAAGGCCATAATGGGTCTCAGGCCCGTAAGGTCGCGCCGGACTGGCGGGCCGGACGGGGACCTGATGGGAGTCAGCGTCACTGTCGCTGTACGGGTCACGTTCCCGGTCGATGGTCTGGGAACGCGAGGCGACACTCCGACTCCTAGAGGGTCCGTGGGACCCCAAGGACTGGTGCTCAGACGGGTCTGTCTCCTGAGACATGCTGCGATAGAAAAATTTTAAATTATCAATTTAGAAATATTTTCAAAACTTGTACATATTAATGCGAACTCACAGAAATAAAAATGTTTTGCAGGAAATTTCTCAGAAAGTTTCGACCTTTAAATTTTAACAGCATGGTTAGTTCACAAGTCTTATTCTACTTATATCATGGCGATGCGTAGGTGATCAGGCTCCGCATTTCTATGATATACCAGAACAGTACCTATCCTAATCATACGAATTTTTAAATTTTTCCTATGCCTAGAAATCTTTTTACTTAAGGGTTTGAATTTCTTTTGAAAAGGTTGGTTATAGTACTTGGTTTTTATGAAAAACCGATGTTCTCTATAACCTATGGCTCTGATACCAAATCTGTAACACCCCGCTAAAGCGGAACCACGAGGTGCCACAGTCAAGATTTCATCGCGATAGGAAATAAAATACACCAATCATTCATATCAAAAGTTTAAAAGAGTTTACACAGTACTACAAGTATTACAATCCAACCATCATTCAGGTTTACAAATTTAAACGAAATATGAATCAACATGACTGGTGTTATACAAAAGTTCCCTTAATGATCTTATCAAACCTTCGGATTTCCTGAAAAGCATGATAAACAAGTGTCAACTACAAGAGTTGGTGAGTTCACAGGTTTTCATATGCACAAAAATATTTTAAACGCAACGACATTTCGGTGAATCTTTTATTCACTACACTTTTCAAAATTTAACTAAAGCAAATCCGTTCATTCGCTAAAGTTTTCGTATACAGTTAGAGTGAATCCGTTCATTCACTACCAACAGTGAGTAAATTTTCCGGATGATTTGTAAATCGCAAGATAATTAGTGAGTTACTACAATCCTTTCCAATTCATGACATGCTTTGCCCCTATCTACCCCAGAGGTGGAAGTGAATCCCACTTGCGTAGAACGTTTTGTTCAATACAGTGCACCTATCACTCGTCAGTTCTAGGTGGGTATGTCAATCCAAATAGCGCTATCCACGTGTATTTTAGGCCCATTGTTATGAGTTAATAGTAGTCTTCGGGGACTTATTCATATTTTTCCTTTTATCTCACTATATCAAGCTTTAACATATCAAATTTAACTCACTTACGTTTCATTTCAATTTGATTCATTTAAATCCATTTTGCTCATTTCGAAACAGTTCAATTCGTAACATTTTCATAATACATTCAATCATATCATGCTTTTCACCCCAAAACGTATAAAACGGTAAAAATGGGGCTGTGAATACTCACCTTGAGTGCTTAGTGCGAATTTGAAAGAGTTGATGCGTGACCTAAATCCCGGCTCCAAACTAGGGTAGTCCTATCAAACACGAAATTTTAACGTAAGTCCTAGGTCCAACGGTCCTTAACTAAAATCGTACCGAAATCCATAATATGCCATTATATAAATTTTATAGCCTAATCCAATAAAATTTCATTTTGTCACCAAAGAGAGTCTTCTAAACATTTTAGAAGTTCAAATTTTATAAAATTGAGCTTTTAAGAAATTTTCAGAATCTGTCAAAATTTTGAGTTGTAAAAATTGTCATTTTGAACTTAGGTCCTCTAAATATTGAGTCTTTAAATTTTTACCCCCTGAATTAGGGGATGTTAGGAACATTTTCACCAAGTTTCATGATTTTTAGAGGATTTTTACTATTTTTAAACATTTTTACAAAATCAGTGGTAAGGGCTGAATTTCCAGAATACCTTTAGTCCTTGTTTTATTCATAAATAATTCTATACACCACTTTATCACGAATTTCCAAAGGGATTTTCTAGCTAAAACATAAACCAAACTTTTGAGACAAGTTTCATGTCATAAGGATGATTTTTGAGGGAGATATGACCTTTTCAAGTGGTGCATGTGTAATCTGCCATAAGAGGACAGCCTACACCACCAACTTAAACTCATTGGTTGAAGTCCCAAAACTCCTCTAAATGACATGATCTTGGACTTTTTAGAAAGCTAACTCAAAGTACTTGAGTTTAGAATCAAGAAAATCGTATTTTAGATAAATAATCAAGGAGTTATGCTAGTTTGAAGTTGACCAAAGTTTCTGACCAAAACACTGTTGCACACAAAAATGTTTTATGGTGGTTTGGGTTCAAATCTTGGTGTTTTAGCACCATTCCAGTGGGGTTTGAACCCTAACACATTAAATATCATCTCATAAAATTTTCATGAAGAAATAAGTTCAAGAAAGCCCTTTTTGGGTCGTGTAAAGTGCATGCAACTATTTTGACAGAATCTGTCCAATATTTAAACATCCAAAATGCTACCAAAACACATAAAATCATACCATTTCGGGGTTTTTCTTGCTATTTCACCCATAACTCAGATTATTCAAATGTATTATAACTACAATATGCTTTCATACCATCCAAACCCATGCATGAACTATTGATGAAGTTTAGCACAAGTTTGGTGGTCAAAAACATCATCTAAACGATTTTTGATCCCTTTCTTGTGTTCTTATGGGGAAATCCTTGATTTTCACCTTCATAGAATGTTATACAACATGTTCTAAGGTTCAATCTCCTTCCCAAACACATGTTTCATTATTCGAATCAAAAAGGGGTTAAAACCCTTGAAAAAGAAGAAGAAAAACTCACAAATGAGTTAAAATCGAAGTAGAAATCATCTAACTATGCTTACCTTTGATGAACACCCAACCTTAATCTCAAATAGGTTTTAAAAACCTTTAAAAATCTGGATTCAAGAGGAGTTCTTGGCTGATTTTTAGTGAGAGAGAGTAGAGAGAAATAGAGAGAGAAGTGAAGATTTGAAAAGTGTGATTATGAGATTTGTTGGAAAAAAAGAACAAATGATGGCTTTTATGTGAAAGAGGAAGGGCCAACTTGGGATGTTGTTGGCCGTCCCCTAGTGGGGTCCCACCCACTCTCCCTATATTTTTTTTTCTTTAAAAAAAAACAGTGTGTACATTTGACACTGTTTATTTTGACGCGGTAC
>CM058040.1:35658469-35791572 GCA_030169165.1 Centaurea solstitialis
CCCCGGAACGACCAGAGCCCCTTTCTCCACTCCTTGTTGGTCCAAGGGCCAAACTTCAGCCTTCTCGTTTTGGGCCCTGAAACCCGTTCGCTGATTCCAGCTTAGATTAAAAGCCCCCAATTTGGACCGATTTAGATTAACTTCTCGGCAGTTGGGCCAGCTTTTTTTTTGGCCCTTGTGGGCCTCCTTCTTGGCCACTTGGCACTTCTGGTTCACGCCATTCTCTTTGATTTAGCCATCCGTGTATGGAGGTAAGACTTTTTGGGAGAGCCTATCAAAGAAAAAAGAAAAATTAAAGCGAAAGAAAAATAAAACAGAAAACGTACGACAAAACTTCCGGAAGGGTCCCCGCGATGGAGGCACCCAGGTTTTCATGTCGGCCTCCTCCAGCGCGCCTTTTGGCAGGCCATGAAACTGCTCCAGGACCGAAAGGGTGGACTTTTTAATGACGTCATCCACCATAAAGTCAGGGGGCATTGGTTTGTCATGGTCGTAAGACCAGATCCCTCTTTCTCCTTGCCCTTGTCGGCCTTCGACGCACCCGCTCCCTTGCAGGAGGAGCAAAGCTAAGAGGGACACCTCTATCCCACCTTAGCCTTGCGTGCGGCATCTTTAGGGGGGGGTATCCAAAAAAAGTACGCGATCTCGTCGTTTAGCTACCCCTCCTGGGCAGCGCCTTTCTTTTGGCAGCGCGAGCAGCTGCTTCCATCGTGACCCTTTTGGAAATGAGCCTACAAGAAAAAGGAAAAATTAGAATCAAAAGAATATACAAACGAAAATATAAATACTACCCCCCTATCGTTTTTTCATTTTTTTTGCACCTCAGGTCGAGTCGCTCTCGTCACCCCCTTTCGACGTTCGATACTTGCGATCGGTCACGCTATAACTCAAGAAACGCTCGATCGCCTCGGTGGTCTCCTCAAACGAGAAGTCGATCGCTGTCAAGAAGAAAACAAAGAGTTAATAAACAAAAATAATTTAAAGTAAACTAAAGAAAAAACAAGGCAAGTTTTATTACCGCCTTTGTTCCATTCAGGAACGACCCACGACTCCTCGCCTACGACCGAGGACGTTTGGACAAAGACGTATCTCGCCTTCCATCCTCGATCGTTTACTTGGGTACCATGGAGCAACATGGCATCACTCCTCCCCCTTGGAAACAACCCAAAATGGTTGTAGGGAGAGCGAGTCACAGTGTAAGCAGATAAGAGATCATCGACCGAGAACGCAGGACGATCCCAATTTCTAGTTACCCGTTCGATCACATGAACGACACTCCAAAACTGGGGCATCAACTGTCCCGGAGATAAGTCGAAGCGAGTCATGAACGCCCTCGCTAAAGGAGAATACGGCCATCGAAATCCGACTTTGAACGGATACTCAAACAGGGCAAAGAAGCCCTTTGGAGCATCCGCCGGACGGATTTCTCCGGCCACCCTCACCAAAGCATTCTCAGGAAGTCCTGCTAACTCCCTCAACTCTCCTACTTCTAGGCTTTCTGTAATCGAACTCCTAACTTCCGACGACATAATGAACTCTGATCGGCCTAAACTATTTCTCAATCGAGTGAACCTAAGATTATCTAAACCTCTATTGCTCTTATGTGCTATCGATTTCAGACGCATGAAACAGGAGAGAAAAAGGTACCTTATAAAGCCTAGTCGCACGGAATCCTTGCCGAAAATAAAAACGGATTACGATTTTGTGAATCACAGCGGAAATTAGAGAAGATTTTGTAAAATCTTTCTTTAATCTGAATACTTATATTTATAGTAACCAGGATCACAGGTGAATCATCACTCAAAGACACGCGTCGTCAACTAGCCGTTAGAAAACACGCGTCCAGAGGCAACGGCTAAATAACGGCTATATCGCTAACGATAATTCGACCGTTTACTAACATATTTTTACTCCTTGTCCAGCGAATTAAAGATTTAGATAAAATTAGAATTATTTTCTAAATCTTGGGGGCAAATTGTTAGGGTAAAAATCCACAATCGCACGACGACCGACTATAATCGTAAGACAAATGTTAGAACAATGATCCTGTATTAAGATGAGGTCCTGAAATATAACCTAAAAGAACTATCGAACAAAGATCATTAAACATCGAACATATACATCAAATAAGTCGAACGATGACTATAATATCGTACGACGGTACTAACGAATAAACATATGAAGTTTATATCTTTGATGCAGGCAAGCTGATTATCATTTCTAACAATTGTCCACCTTTGAGAAAGTCCGAGATTGAGTACTATGCCATGCTTGTTGGAGTCCATCATTACAATGAGCAAGTCGTAAGTTATGTATCGTTCGACAGCATCAAGATCGACCGTTACAAGCAAGATTCTCGCAACAGTTACAATCTGGGCATTAACTTCCAACAACACCGTTGGACGGTTATCAATCAAGCATTGATTCTCTACAAAGCCGTTGGACAGTTACGATTTGATCATTGATGAGTCATAATACCGTTGGACCGTTATTCTCAAGCTGCTATAAAAGAAGAATCAAGTCAGCATTTCAAGACACGAAGTTTATCTGAAGCTCACAAGATATATAGCAATTATTCTAGATAATCATCTGTAATTTACATTCGATCTCATAGTTATTTCACTTGTAATCGTACGACCAAAGCTGTACACTTGAAGGACATCACCCCTGCTTGGTGATCATAGTGCTCTGTCGACTTATCTTTTAGGTCGACCGCAGGTTTTTTCCTCCGTCGTGAGGTTTTTCCTGCGTCATCAATTCATTTGTCTCATTCTATTTTTTCGCACTTATCATTGATTGTAATTTCTTTCTCTCGACGGTTAAGCCTCACACAAGTTTCTTACGACATCGAGTTGTGTAATTTTTTACATAAACAGAATGTATTTAACAGGTATTAGAAAATCCAATGATATATTTGACATATTTTAAAAAATTCAATGACTTATTTGTTCCATTTAAAACATTAAAATACATGAATTTTTATGGACTTTCCATAGACTAAAATACCTCTTGTTTTACAAGTGTTTTTAATTATTGTTAGAAGAAAGGACCAAATGGAGTTGTTTATATGATTTATTCGTTATAAAAAGTTTTTATAAATATGATATTTAACTTTTTCAAATATTTTGTTAATGAACTACAACCTAACATTTGAATTTTATATGTTGTCTGAAATTAGTTATATCGTATGACGGCTCTATGTTGAATTATTTTCATCTATTTTAACTATTAAATGTCGGTATTGACTTTTGTTCGACTAGAATAAGATTAAGATTAAGATTTAAGATAATAATTTGTATGGTTGGCATAAAACAAAATAAGAAACCAACAAAACGTTGCTCCAAATAATTAGCTTTCCTGTTTAAGAATAATGTTTATTTATTAAAAAAGAATACAGTTTTTCTTATTTAAAGTTATTTTGAAAATAGTGATGTTTTTGTAAAGTTTCAATTCGTTGTTTAGAAGAAGTATAAGACCATTACAAGATACTTTTAAATATTAATACTGATTCATAACTATTTCACTAAATTAAAAATTAGAGTTAGTATTAAGAGCATCTTTAATAGATTTTAAAAATAAATTAAAATAAAAAACTAAAAATTAAAATCTATATAAAAAATGTATCAAGGTCAAAATATATAAAAAAATTATTTATCTCTTATAATAATTATTTATAAAGAGTTTTATAGATTCAGAGATTTTTGCATCTTTTTATTACTTTCTCCATGTTAAATAAAGTTTTGAATAATCTCTTAAAACATAAAATGATCCAAAATCCTCATATCTCTATTTCAAAAAATTTGTTAAAAATACTCCAAAGCAATTGAAAATTTGCCACTTACAACATATCCAACACTCACCTTTTCTATCATTTCTCTAAAATAGATAATCAGAGTCAAAATCTCTAAAAAATTATATTTCACTCCAAAAGATTTTTTATTTTAAAGATTCAATACACTTATTCTAATACACTTTATTTAAAAAAAAATTATAATTTCTTTCACTTCCAACTAAATTTTAAATAATTCTCTAAATTTTGAGTGTTTTTATATTCTCTTTATTTTAAAAAGCACTAGAGAAATTATTTAAATATAAAGATAATTTTTTTTCTATTTAAGAAAAGCTAAAAAAGATGATATTAGGGATTTTTGTCAAATGCCTCCAAACAACAAAAGTCAAAAGTTATCTATATGTTATGACTTACGAATTTTAAAAAAACAGGCCTTCATATTAATTATAAAACAAGGTTAAAAAATATCTTCTTAACTTATCTAAAAAGGTTTAAATACGGATGGATGGTGGAGAATGTTTTTTGAACGTAGATAAACTCATACGTTCTAGCGGTATTCAAGATCCATTCGAACACCAGACTAACCCGCACTAGTTTCAAATAGGTCCAAATTAAGTGTGGTCCAGAACCTGGATAACACTACTTGTTGTCGTAGGATTTCAGACCAAATAATCAGAAATACTATCTACTGGTTTCTCAGTATATTACTTCTACCAAAGACTAGATGAGCTTTGTTAGAATACAAACATTTGAATCAAATGTAAATATTTACGTGAGATGGATACAAAATCTCTTGTGATTGTGTGAGATATTTTGATACTATATAATATATTATATATGTCATATCATATCATACATTTAGTGGGGGGAGGTGAGATTGCCTAAAAACCTCCAATTAAAAAGAACGAGGAAAAAATTAAAGGATGACTAATTTAATTAAAAATAAATGTTAGATTAAAGGTAATTAATAAGTGTTTGGGTGAAAAATCGCACGACGCACGACGATCGACTTAAAATCATAAGATATCTTTCAGGATGATAATCCTGTATTAAGATAAGGTCCTGAGATGAGATACGTGTACCCTCGATCGATAACGACCAAATATCGAACGATCTTTACATAAGATATCGTACGATATAACCTAGAAACGTACGATATCACACGATATAGCACTAACGATTAAATATATTTTAAGTATGATCATTCGTAACAGATAAACGACAGGCATTGAAGATCAAATGACCGTTAAAGACCAAGATACGCTCTTCATTAAGCTTCGACCGTTACATGCGAGATTTTAGCTACCGTTATGGCCGTTACATTAAAGACACAATTATGGGACGACCGTTACACTCTGATCAGCTATAAAAGGAGTTCGAAGACATCATTTGAAGACATCTGATTACATTGAAGCTAGCGAATACTCTCCACGATCTTGATATTATTTTTTATAATTTACATTCTCATTCATTGTAATCGTAAGATCTCAATTGTAATTCTCGAGGATATCACCCCTTATTGGTGATACTTAGTGCAACGTCGACTGTAATCCTTTAGTCGACCGCAGGTTTTTTCCTCGACCTTGAGGTTTTTCCTGCGTCATCAAATTGTCTTGTCATTTATTTCATTTTATCGTACGTTTTATCGAACTAAATTTCTTTCTCTCGACGGATTCGCCTCACAACATCTTACGATATTAAATTGTGTAATTTTTTACCAAAACAATTTGGCTCCCACCGTGGGGCCCCGTTCTGAGAAAATTTCGTTTGATAAAACGTTTGCTTACTAATCAAATTCTTCGAGTTGTCTTGAGTATTCATTGCAGGATTATGGAGAATAACTTCCAACCAACTCTGCAACAACAACTAGCAGCTGCTCAGCAACAAATCCAGCAGTTGGCTAATCAAAACATGGAAGCCAATAACGAAATCGTACGATTACGAGGTCTAAACCCTAAAGTTACTCAAACTAATCCTACGATATCAGCACCGCTCCCTAGACCACCTCCCGCTCAGCAGAATCAGTTCAGGACACCACAAGTACCTTCAATGCCTCAAGCCTCTCAAATACCAGTAATGCCACAAGTATCTCAAAACAACGTACGTCCACCTCAGAATAACCAATCTCAAACCATTTTTCCTCCTCTTCCATCAGGACCACCTCCTGTATTTACCTACGTTCAACCCCAAGGTGTTCCTCGACCTTTCTATTCAATCCCAGAACCAATACCACATATACCAACAATAAATACTATCGTAACCCATATCCCAATCCAACCCAACTATCAAGGAAATATTGGAGTAACACCTACTGAAAACCTTATGGACGTACGATTAAAGATGTTAGAGGAACAAAACAAAGCAATGCTCGCATTGCTCGCAAAACTTCCTGGAGCAGCCGTACCAGTTGAAGTCAAACCAAAGACAGGATTTCAAGCTTCACCCTACGTTGATGAAATCGCTCTCATGGAAATACCAAAGAAATACAACATTCCTGCCTTTACAACCAAGTACTCGGGGATAACAGATCCAGTGGAACATGTCGCGCAATACAAACAACTTATGTGGACTGCTTCGATCCCATCTCAATATCAGGAAGCATGCATGTGTAAAAGCTTCGGATCTACTCTTACAGGAGCCGCGCTACAATGGCTTATAAATTTAAAGCCAAAGAGTATCGAGTCATTCGCTGAATTGGTGAACCAATTCACTCGGCAGTTCGCGAGCAGTCGCAAGATGGAAAAGCAAACCAGTGATTTGTACTATGTCGTACAGAAAACCGGAGAAACGATACGTGATTATTTTAACAGGTTTAATGCAGAAATGATCGAAGTCAAGAATTGCGACATAAAAACCGCAATTGAAGCATACAAACGTGGGCTCGATAATTCTTCGGAATTATATACGGATCTCACAAAATATCCACCAGAGAACTTTGACGATGTACGAGCTCGAACGTTAGCCCACATGAGAATTGAAGACGACGCCATCTTCAGACGGAAACATTCGAACGAAAAGAAAAATCTGGGCGCACAGAAGCACGATTTTAAACCTAAGAGAGTAAATAAAATTGGAAACTCTCGACAGGAATCCAAAACTCGCACGAGCAAAGGTACAGGAAGAATTAGATACCCCGATTTATCTACTTACAATTTTGCAGGTACATCCAAAGAACTGGTGGATTCCTTGCGGAAGATCGATGCAAACGTACGATGGCCCAAGAAACCGGAGAACCCCAGCAAAGACAAAGATCAAACTAAATGGTGCGAGTTCCATGCTGATCATGGACACACGACAGACGAATGCATCAGCCTCAAAAAGGAGATTGCTTACCTCAAAACGAATGGGCACCTAAAAGGTATTATCGCGATGAAGCAAAAAGGCCAGCATCTCCGATCCATACCAAAGTGGTCAATTGCATTACTGGAGGATCAGAAGTATGTGGCCTAACATATTCCGCGGCCAAACGACACGCACGAGAGGGACCTGAAGGATATCCTATTCCCGAAGATTCAAAGACTACAGCTGAAAAAGAACTCGATGCAGCTAAACTAACGTTCGATCAAGACGATCTATCGGGCGTTAACCAAAAACACCATGATGCTCTAGTTATACAGTTAACCATTGGAAACTGTTTGACCAAGAGAGTATTGGTGGATGGAGGTAGCTCAGCTAACGTTATAGTCTCAGATACTCTAAAGATCATGGGCATCGACAGATCCAACATCGTACGACGGACTACAACTCTAGTAGGCTTCAATGGAGACGCGACGAGTACCCTCGGAGAAATAGTATTGCCAGTCTTCGCCAAAGGAATCAACAAGCAAACTAAATTTAACGTCATAGATTGTCCATCCGCATACAACGCAATACTCGGAAGACCCTAGATCCATGATATGAAGGCCGTACCATCGACCTATCATCAGAAGATTAAATTTCCATCTCCCTGGGGCGTGCAAGAGATCGTTAGTGAAAAGAAAATCGCTCGTGAGTGCTACAAGATCACGATGAAGACCAGATCACAGGATATCTAGCAATTACAGAGCCAGGATGGAGTACGATCGTACGATGACCTTCAACTTGAAGAAGTCGTACTAGATCCAAAACATCCTGATCGAAAAGTCTTCGTGGGAGCAACACTAACCCCTGATATAAAAAACAGAATAATATCTTTTTTGCAGGAACACTCAGATTGCTTCGCATGGTCGCACGAAGACATGGTTGGGATTGATCCTGACATCATATCGCACAAGCTGAACGTGGATCCATCCTTTAAACCAATTAAGCAAAAACGACGTAAGTTCGCGCCAGAACGCAACAAAGTTATTAACGACGAAGTTGATAACTTACTAAAAACAGGAAAGATAAGAGAAGTTAAGTATCCAGATTGGCTGGCAAACGTGGTGGTCGTGCAAAAGAAGAATGGAAAGTGGCGAGTCTGTATCGACTTTACGGATTTAAATAAAGCATGTCCAAAAGACCCGTTTCCACTACCTCACATCGATGCGATGGTCGATGCAACGGCAGGTCATGAATTACTCACATTCATGGACGCTTATTCTGGATACAATCAAATCCTGATGCACACGGACGATCAAGAGAAGACAGCCTTCATGACGGATAAAGGGATATACTGCTACAAAGTGATGCCCTTCGGCCTCAAGAACGCAGGATCAACGTACCAACGACTTGTAAACATGATGTTCAAAGAACATCTTGGTCGAACGATGGAAGTTTACATCGACGATATGCTAGTAAAATCCGAACGATCACATGATCACATCGATCATTTGAAGCAATCGTTCGATATCTTACGACAATACAAAATGAAACTCAATCCTACGAAATGTTCCTTCGGAGTACGTGCTGGAAAATTCCTCGGATACATGGTCACTCAACGTGGGATAGAGGCAAGTCCAGAGCAGATCAAGGCCATCAAAGAGATACAATCCCCGAGAAACGTGAAAGAAGTACAAAAGCTTACTGGACGAGTGGCGGCATTAAACAGATTCATCTCACGATCATCTGACAAATGCCACTTATTTTACAATGTACTACGTAAAAACCAAGGTTTCAACTGGACAGAGGCTCATGAAAAAGCATTGCAAGATCTGAAGCAGTACATGGCCTCCCCTCCATTGTTGACAAAACCGATTGAAGGCGAAAGCTTGCAATTATACTTAGCCGTCAGCAACAATGCAGTAAGTGCAGTTCTCGTACGAGAGGACGATCAACAACAACATCCGATTTACTACATAAGTAAATCCTTTCTAAATGCCGAGACCAGATATACATCGATGGAAAAATTGCTCTTAGGTCTCGTGACAGCAGCTAAAAAGTTACGACATTATTTTGAATCGCATCATATAATAGTCGTAACCAATTATCCTCTCAAGACCGTACTTCGTAAGCCTGAACTTACGGGTCGATTAGCCAAATGGAGTATCTACCTAAGCGGATTTGATCTCACGTACAAACCCAGAACGGCGATAAAGTCTCAAGCGTTGGCAGATTTCGTGGCAGAATTCAGTCCAGAAGTAGAGCAACCATCGCACGACGAAATCAACAATGTGATGATTCAAGACAATCAGCCTTGGACCCTATACGTTGATGGATCCTCTAACATAAGAGGATCGGGATTAGGAATTGTCCTGAAATCATCACACGGGGGGAACATGGTATACTCAATACGATGTGAATTCAAGGCTACCAACAACGAAGCAGAATATGAAGCCTTAATTGCTGGATTGGAAATAGCTTATAACTCGGGGGCACGATGTCTGCACGTACGAAGTGACTCGTTACTAGTGGTGAATCAAATTAACGGTGATTTTCAAGCAAAAGATTCGAAAATGATGGTATATCTCGAGATCGCTAAAGAAAGCATCGCACGATTCGAAAAGTTCTCGATAGAACAAATCCCAAGAGATTTGAACGTTCAAGCTGACGCTTTGGCTAATCTGGGATCCGCATTCAATGAACCAACTTTGGAGAACATTCCAATAATTCATCTTACGATGTCTTCCATTGAAGCAAAAGAAAAAGTACAAATGGTCGAAGAAGTCTACAACTGGTCGCTCGATATGTGGAATTATTTAAAGTATGATACGCTTCCCGACGACAAAATGGAAGCTAGAAAGACCAAAGTGAAGGCTTCACGGTATACGATTTTCGAAGGAAGACTATATCGTAAATCCATATCTGGATTGATCCTACGATGCATAACAAGTCAGAAGCATATGAATCAGATCCTACAAGAAATGCACGATGGAGAATGTGGAAACCATTCTGGAGGACGAAGTCTTGCAAATAGAATCTCACGACAAGGCTATTACTGGCCTACTCTTCGAGAAGATGCTATGAGGTACGTACAAAAATGCGACGCCTGCCAAAAACATTCAGGTATGTCCCACTTACCTTCTGAACCCCTACACTCTGTCTTAATCCCATGGCCATTCATGCGATGGGGAATGGACATCGTAGGAAAGTTACCTCCTGCTCCAGGACAGAAAGTTTACTTACTTGTTCTCACCGATTATTTTTCCAAATGGATCGAAGCTGCTGCTTTTTCTCAGGTAAGAGATAAAGAAGTTATTTCTTTTATCCAAACTAACATTATATACAGGTTTGGAGTACCATCGGAGATCATGTGCGATAATGGTTCGCAGTTCATAAGTGAAAGAACTCGTAAGTTCTGCGATGAACGTGGAATTAGGTTAATTACTTCGACACCTAGATACCCTCAATCCAATGGTCTAGCAGAATCGAGTAATAAAGTCATCATTAATTCGATTCGAAAAAGGCTAAAGGAAGCAAAGGGAAGATGGGTCGAAGAATTACCTTCAGTCTTATGGGCAAATCGTACAACCCCAAGGACCTCAACAGGACAAACGCCCTTCTCCCTAGTTTATGGATGTGAAGCAGTACTACCGATCGAATCTCAACTTCCAATCGCAAGGCATCGTACGATGGACCAAAACGTAATAAATCTATATTATGATCTAGATGCATTGGAAGAACTTAGAGAAAAGGCGTTCCAAAAAATGGCATTACAAAAAGCCATGGTCGAACGACATTTCAACAAGAAAGTTAGAGCAAAAATTTTTCAAGTAGGCGATTATGTCCTACGACAGGTATTTCAGAATACTCAAGAGCTAAACGCAGGAAAACTTTCCATCAAATGGGAAGGACCTTATATAATCTCTAAGATTATGGGAAATGGTGCATATAAACTTAAAACCATCGAAGGAAAAGAAATTCCACGAAGCTGGAATGCAACACATCTTAAGAGGTATTACTTCTAATCCTTTTTCATTTTTTACTATTATTTTCTTACGAATGATTACTGACTTGGGCGTCGGAGCGCCGTTGGTCAAACCAACGGCCGCCCTTTAGCCATTATTTTCTTAATCGCAGGAATCGCATGAACATCGCATGTATCGCACGAATATCGCAAGTATCGCACGAATAACCTAAGCTTATAACGCACGATCATAATACGCACGTACGCAAACAAAACGCCCGTCGCACGATATAAAGTAAAGAAACGTTTCTGAAATAACCAAAGAGTCCTAAGGCATAAATCAACAAGTACGATAAACTAAAGTCATTCATTTCAAAAAGTACTTAAACGAAATAAAGAGTACTTAAACAAGAGATCGTACGATTACAAATTAAAACTAAGCATTAAGGGGGACGTCCGATCCAACGACTCCCGCGTTATCACCCGATCCTCCAGCAGCATCTGTAGATCTCACGATCTCAGGAGGAATTTCTTCAGTAACTAAGGTCGCAGGGATGGATCCAGAAACCATTTCATTTGCAGTCTCCTCCCCAACCGCAGCGACCTCAGCAGGTTTCTCTCCAGCATCATCCTCCAGATCCTTGAGATCATCGGCATTAAGGAGGTCCTCAGAGCCCATAAGATCGCGAAATGCTTCAAGCTCTTCCTTGGCGATCCCAACGGTGAGAGTTCCAGCTATCACACGACGCATAAGGGTTGCACGAGCCACAACCCTTATTAACGCCGCTTCATCTTTCAAGTCTTGGATCTCAGACGTCAGGACCTCCTCCCTCGATGCCTTCTCCAGCTGAATTGCCTTCAGTTCCTCCTCCAGCTTGGACGCACGATCCTGGATAGTCTTCATGCGAGCTCGTTGCTCCTCCCTCACATGCTCTACTTCCTCGAGCTTCGCCTCCAGGTCATCGATTTTGACCTGTTTTGCCTCCAGGTCGGACGCAAGCTGGAAGACCTTCTCCTTGGCCTTGTCAGCTTCCTTTACAGCGGCCCTCTCGCTGGCCATCTTGGCTCGCATATCATTTTTTATGGTCTCCATCCGAGAATGAAGACCAAGGCTGGCTTGAAAGCCCTGGAAAGCGAAGAAAATTAATTAAAATCGTACGATATTTAAAAAAACAAATCATGCGATAGAAAAAAGACTTACCAAAAAGGAGAGGCCCACAGCCGCAACATCGATTTCCTCGAACCTCAGCTTGGAAAATTGTTCCTTTTGCGAAGGAAGGAGAAATTGTTCGATGGCTGGGAAGATGTCCTCCTTCTTCACGACATCCCCCTCCAGAAAACCCTGAGGCAAGGTTATGTTCATCGAGGATGAACCGACATCGAAAGACGTCTTCTTTGGCGCCTTCGCAGGAGTCTTTGTTGCTTTGGTTCCCTTCGGCTGATCCTCAGGAGGGGCAGACCTGATCGGCGAAACATTAATCGCATCATCCGCCTTTTGCTTGGCTTCATGCGATGGATTAATGGTCTCAGACGCGGACCTCGTACGCTTTGCTGGAGGCTCACCTCCAGCCATCTCCTTCTTCTTCAAAGCCGCTCTCCTGGCAGCCTCTAACTGTTCCGCCCTCCTCGATAGTTTCTTCGATGATCCTACAAAAACAAAATACGTATAAGAAATAAGTAATAAAATAATATCGTACGATATGTTAAACGTACGATCTACCTTCCATCTCTTCTTCTGAGATCACTTGGACTTCAGGATCCGTTTGCGTAACTTCTTCTTCTTCACACTCTACCACGATCTCTTTAGCCTTCTGGGTAGAGTAAAAACGTTCACTGATGCTGTACGATAAGAATCGTTCGACTGCGGCCTTCGACTCTTCAGTGGGCTCGAACGTGAAATCAATCTCTGCAAAAGTAGTCAAACATTAGATAAACAAAATAAAAGACTGTAAAGAAGACATCATCAAAAGAAACACCTATACCTAATGAATTCCACTCCGGCGCAACCCATCCACCCTCCTCCAAGACTGAGGAAGATCGTACGAACACGTATCGGGACTTCCACCCACGATCGTGTACCTGAGTACTATGTACTAACATGGAATCCCCTCTACCCTTTGGAAACAAACCATATCGGTCATAATCCGTCGATTTCACGGTATACGCTGTAAGAAGGTCGTCGACAGAGAATGCAGAACGACCCCAGTCCTTCGTCACACGTTCGATAACATTAATGACCCTCCAGAATTGGGGCATTAGTTGACCAGGAGAAAGATCAAAACGGCTCATGAAAGCACGTGAAAGAGGACTATAAGGCCATCTAAAACCTATTTTAAATGGATACTCGAAAAGTGCAAAAAACCCAGCAGGAGCATCTGCAGGCCTAATCTCACCCGCAACCTCTAAGATAGCACTATCAGGCATCCCAGATAACCTTCTAAGGGCTAAAACCTCTACAGAATCCTTAATAGTACTCTTAACCTCCATCGATTCGAAAAACTCTAGACGGCCTAAGCTATTTCTAAGACGAACGAAACGAAGCAAATCAAAATTCTTAGGGTCTTTATCGGCCTTGATCTTTATACGCATGAAAGAAACTAAGAGAAAAGAGGATACCTTATAAAGAATCGTCGCTCAAATCCTTGCCGAAAATAAAGGATTGATTTTGGGAAACGATTGCTCTAACAAATTAAGAGATATGTATCTAATTCAAATTGAAATTATCTATTATATGGAAACTGAATTTTTCTCCAAGAATTGCAGGTCCAATCGTACAACGACACGCGTTCAATTACAACCGTTGAGACGACAGCTGTCGTAAACGCGTCATCACGACGACGTCACTGAAATCGATTCATATTCGATTTAATGTAAAAGAAATTTGTTTAAATTGATTAATCCCCATCATAATTAACGATCGACTTTTGCAGATAAGAGATTCAGAAATATTCAGAATAAAATTTTTCTAAATCTCGGGGGCAAACTGTTTGGGTGAAAAATCGCACGACGCACGACGATCGACTTAAAATCATAAGATATCTTTCAGGATGATAATCCTGTATTAAGATAAGGTCCTGAGATGAGATACGTGTACCCTCGATCGATAACGACCAAATATCGAACGATCTTTACATAAGATATCGTACGATATAACCTAGAAACGTACGATATCACACGATATAGCACTAACGATTAAATATATTTTAAGTATGATCATTCGTAACAGATAAACGACAGGCATTGAAGATCAAATGACCGTTAAAGACCAAGATACGCTCTTCATTAAGCTTCGACCGTTACATGCGAGATTTTAGCTACCGTTATGGCCGTTACATTAAAGACACAATTATGGGACGACCGTTACACTCTGATCAACTATAAAAGGAGTTCGAAGACATCATTTGAAGACATCTGATTACATTGAAGCTAGCGAATACTCTCCACGATCTTGATATTATTTTTTATAATTTACATTCTCATTCATTGTAATCGTAAGATCTCAATTGTAATTCTCGAGGATATCACCCCTTATTGGTGATACTTAGTGCAACGTCGACTGTAATCCTTTAGTCGACCGCAGGTTTTTTCCTCGACCTTGAGGTTTTTTCCTGCGTCATCAAATTGTCTTGTCATTTATTTCATTTTATCGTACGTTTTATCGAACTAAATTTCTTTCTCTCGACGGATTCGCCTCACAACATCTTACGATATTAAATTGTGTAATTTTTTACCAAAACAATAAGTGAACTTTTTACTTAATTTATTTTGTTCCAACTTTATTTACTTTATGTCGATTTTGATTTAAAAAGTAGAAGGAAATAATTTTATTTTTTGAATAATGATGTTTTTAACTATCTTTTTAATCATAACCACTAAATCATCATAATCAATGGTTTCAATAAGTTATTCGATTACTAATTCTTTTAAGGATTTTCTCTAGATCTTTTTTATGCGTATATGTAGGAAATTATTCAAATGAGAAACTCAAAAATTTTAAAGATTAAAAATTAAATCTGAATCACTACATAAAATTTATTTCAATGGCTAAGATCTTAAGAAAAATATGCAAATATAGGTAAAAGCTATGACTAATTTAAAGAACTCAAGGGGGTTAAGTTTTACGGTCTTTGCTTCAAGAGAACTAGAAACCAAGAAGACAAGAAACTCACTACTAAAAAATTGTGTATTATCGACGGTAGTTACCGACTGCCGTTACTGATTGCTTTCTGATGGTTTACCGACTATTCTTTGTTATCTTCTTTTATATTTATTTTTTAACACATTGTTGGAAAACCGTCGAAAAAACAGTTGAAAAATCGTCGGTAACCCATCAGAAAGCCGTCGGTAAATGAAAAAGTTGGAAAGCAGTCGATAAAAAAGTAGTCAGAAAAACTGCCGGTACCTTTCCCGACTAGGTTTCTAGCGACGCTCGTTTCGTCAAGAAACCAATGGTAAATCGAATTTCCGACTGTTTCGACTGTTGGTAATACCCTTTTTCTAGTAGTGACTACCTTAAAACCTTAAAACTGATCTATCTTGATTACAGAGACTTATATATCTAGTATGTATATTCAGGAAACTATTCTTTAACAACTTGAACATGACATCTTATCAGTGATACTTTGTAATATATTGGGAAAGCCTTTCTAATTAAACAAATGAACGTACCAATTTTCCCTTTCCTTATTGTGTCTAATACTCCCCCTTCAGCTGAGCCTGCAAAAATGTGTTTTAGAGCCATCTTGGACATCAAAGGTGAAAGCTTGTATTGTGGCAATAGCTTTGTAAACATGTCGGCTAACTGGTGATGAGTACGAAATGGAAATAATTTAACAGTGTTATCAATGATCTTTTCACATATAAAATGACAATCCAATTGTATGTGTTTAGTTCGCTCATTGAACGTCGGATTGGAAACCAATTGTATGGCTAACGTACTATCACAAAACAACAAAGCAGGAGTGCCATGCAGAACACTCAGATCATGTAGAAGATGTTGCAACCAAACAAGTTCACATGTAGTGGAGGCCGTAGGTCGATACTCGACTTTTGTTGATGATCGAGCTACTACGAATTGCTTCTTAATGCCAAGATATCAAAGACTCATCAAGAAATATGCAATAACCAGTAATTGATCGCCTAGTATCTCGACAAGTGAGCTCATAAACTGACTCAACTTCTGAATAGGGAATGTAATGTCCAGTCGTGTGATTGTTACATATATCAAATGACCAACTAATCTCTGGTACA
Source organism: Centaurea solstitialis (assembly GCA_030169165.1). Classification (NCBI taxonomy): domain Eukaryota; kingdom Viridiplantae; phylum Streptophyta; class Magnoliopsida; order Asterales; family Asteraceae; genus Centaurea; species Centaurea solstitialis. The sequence goes on from CM058040.1 coordinate 35,674,753, forward strand.
GATATGGGTCAAAAAGAAACTTTCCTTCTTCATTTGACAACCAAATGGTACGATCCATTTGGAACTTTCTTGGTTTAGCTCCTAATAACCTTGAATCCTCAAGTAGCTGAAATGCATATTGACCTTGCGAAATAAAAATACTAGTCTCAGATCGAGCAATCTCTAATCCCAAGAAATTCTTTAATATGCCCAAATCTTTAAGCTTGAATTGATGGCTAATTCTTACTTTCACAGAGGTGATTTCATCTATAGAAGCTCTAGTATATACGATATCATCAATATACACCAACAACGCAGCATAGCTACTGCCAGAACATGTAAATAAAAGAGAGAAATCTGCTTTTGACTGGATAAAGCTTTCTTGAGTCATAAAGCTGGAAAATTTTGCATACCATTGTCATGATGTCCGCTTCAGACATTATAAAGATTTATACAATTTACAAACAGGATTAGCAATTAATAAAAAGTCCCCCTTAACATCATATCCCAAAGGAATATCCATGTATTCATTCAGGTCTCCATTAAGGAAGGCATTATTTACGTATAAGTGGAACAAAGGCCAGGATTGTTGAGCAGCTAATGCGAGTAGAACTTTCATGGTTACGATTTTGACAATGGGGGAATTATGTACCTAAGAAATCCATCCTTTCTTGTTATCTAAACCCTTTAGCAGTCAACCTTGTCTTGTGACGTTCCACCATGTCGTCGACATTGTGTTTTACTTTATACACCCAATTTACACCCCACGGTATGTTTTCCATCAGGCAAAGATAATATGCTCAAGTCTCATTGTCATCCATTGCTTTTAATTCTGTCTTTATTGCTTTTTTCTATTCATCATGTTTTACGGCCTCATGATAAAATTTGGGTTCATACTAAGAAGTAATGGCAACATGAGCTTTGTATGAATTAGAAGGTTTTTCATAAGACAAAATTTTAGTTACGGTTTGTTTAACGAGATAACCAAATTTACAAAATTACAGTGGTAGTCTCTCAAATACGAGGGATTAGCATGATTTCTAGTTGACATTCTTAGTGCTTGTATCTCTTGTGATTGAGTTGGAGTATCAACCACTTCAGTTGATGTTTCCGGTGGAAATAACACTGAAATGTCGACTGGAATATTTGCGACATGGGTATAACTTTCTAAAGTCTCGTCAACAAAAACAGCCTTGGGTATCATACTTAACGGAAAGGGATCTTCTATTTTGGTTTAGACGGATTCATGAAATGGAAAAACCCCTTCATGAAATACGTCTCTTGAAGTAAAAATTTGGTGTGTCTATAAGCCATAGAGCTTATATGCTTTCATCCCAACAGGGTATCCAATAACGACACAAGCTCTGGTACAAGGGTCAAACTTTGTTCTTTTGGAGACATTAGTCGAGGCAAACAACAAACACCTAAACATTTGGAATGAGGCATAATTTGGTGTGTTCCGAAAAAAAATTTCGTATGGTGATTGGCCATCAAGAATTTTAGCCTGAGTCTTGTTGATTAGATAAGTTGTTGTAAGAATGCATTCAGACCATAACTTGGTACGAACTTTAAGTGTCAATATCTTGGTTTTTACATTCATTTTGATCCAAATCATTGTGTTTTTTTATTTAATTGTTATAATTCTTTATTTTCTAGGTTTGGAAATCGCTTGGAATGAAAAACGCTAAAAAAGGCCAAAAAGGAGGAAGGTAAAAAATATGCTCGACAATAGCCATTTCGAGTCGCGAAAAGGTTTTCGAGTCACGCAGTTTGCATGGATTGTGTTCTTTGAGTGAAAAATTACCAACTTAAGGAGATTGACACAATCTCCTTTATTTTTGGAATAGATAATGACCTCGCGCCGCGAAGTGACTTTCGAGACGTGAGGAAGACACGGTTTTGGCTTTTATAAATTCGTCTTCCAACCTAGGGTTCATGAAGACTTATCAATTTTCAAAAATCTTAAGGAGATCTCTGAAGTTTATGACCCGACAATTGAAGAAGGTAATTAGAAATTGTGAAGCCTTAGTGGTAGAAATAGCTAATGGCGATTAAGTGTTATTTAATGAAGCCTTAAAGGACTGTATACTTGAGATAGAAGGGAGAGGATTCCGAATTTTTTTTTATTACCGATGGTCATCAAAGGGTTCAATTAGCGGTAGGAATAAATTGGTTGGTGGAGAACCAAGCCAAAATCGTATGTTTGAAGCGATTGTTTTGAATCCTGACTTTGGATGGCAAAACAACATTAGTCTACAACGAAAAGAGAAAAGGAAGCATCACGGTCATTACCATGGCTAAGGTACGTAAATGCATGACAAAAGGGTGTTCATCCTATTTAGCATATGTGATTGACGCCAATTTTGAGAAGGAAAAAGCTCAAGGATGAGGAAGTGGTACAAGAATTTCCTGATGTTCCCCGAGATGACTTACCAGGCTTATCGCCCGATCGACAAGTGGAGTTTCGGATCGACCCCACATAAGGAGCGAAACAGATGGTAAGAACTCCAAAGAGACTTACTCCATTAGAGATGCAAGAAATGATGGTGTAACTCCAAGACCTTATAGAGAAAGGGTTCATAAGACCGAGTTTGTCATCCTAGCAGCTCTAATACCATTCGCGAAGAAGAAAGATGACACAATAAGAATGTGCGACGACTATAGAAAAACGAAACAGTGTGACTGATATAGCCAAAATTATACATGTTTTTTGAACGCTAGTTCCCCACTTTTATATGTGTTTTTGGCCTAATTCGTATGTGCATGATGCTAAAAGGGTGTGTTTTACAATTTCAGGTAATTTTCGGGGCGAAATACATATAGTATCAAAACGAGAGTAAAAAGCATCGAAAAGGAGCTTTTTGTGAAGACAATTGAAAATAGGGTATACTTAGTCCCTAAGACTGCTAACTTGCTCCCCAAGACGTCTAGCTTAACCCCAAAGAAAGCTTGTGAGAGATAAATTTGGAAAAGATCAGAGAAAATCTGCAGGTTCCTTATCAACTAGCTTCGCATCGTGAGTCAAGCCTCATGATTGCTTAGGGTTTCCATCCAAGAAAAAGGAGGCTCGAGAAGACAACAAGCAAGGAGATTATTGCATCAAATTTGTTGGTCTATGGTTTAATTTGCTTTAGTTTCTATGACTAGTATGTCTATGTACTGGTTTCTCATGTTTTACACTTTGGATTGATGAACTTATTGTTTGTTTGATTTGTATTCATGATGGATGTTAGTACTTAATTGTTTTAGTCCATTATCTATTTATGATCATAACTTTGAATACTTGAAATCGTTGGTTGGGTGTGTTTATTATCTGACAATTAATAGACATACTACTGTCAACCCTATTACCTTTTAGTTTGGTGACCTGGTAAGCAATCTCCTTGGATTAAGTAGATTGGAGAGTAGGTCCCAATAACCTGATCATAAATAGAATTTAAACCAGTCTCTAAGGATAACATGCCCTTAGACTGAAGAACTAGGATAGTATTCCAGTTTATAATTGAATAATCCACCTAGATAAATTCATTGTATGAATCTTAGGGAATTCAGACATCATTGTGTTAAAGGATTAACTCAAACCAAAATAAAGTGAGTCTTAATTTATTCATTGTGAATACAATCTTCTCTTAGTTGTGTTTTTATATCAGTTTACGACTTCTTATTAGTTTTATTACTTAAAAGTATTGTAATAATCAAAAACGTCAAAAGCATAATTCTCTTAGATTTATTAATTATTGCTTTAGTAGCTCTTCTAGCTTAAGTGTTCCCAGTGCTAAGAACGATACCTAGACTTATCTATGCTATACTATTACCGATCAAGTATGCTTGCCTGTTTGTGGTAGTTTAGTAGGGTAATTAATAAGGGTAAAACTTGGTCGATATTTTATGTGTATATATATATATATCGACGAATTGTTTGATCAACTATAAAGAGTAAGATGCTTCTCAAAGATCTATCTTCGTTTGGAATACCATAAAGTAAAAGTGAAGCAAGACGACATTCCCAAGAAGTCGTTTAGGATGCACTACGGGCACTACGAGTTTTTAATTATGGCGTTTGGTACTAGGGGTGTAAACGAGTCGAGCCGAGTCGAGTAGTGGGTTAATCGAGCCGAGCTCAAAAAAATAATGTTGGGCTCGAGCTCGACTCGAGCTCGATTAACTTTTTCAATGTTGGGCTCGAGCTCGAGCTCGAGCTCGAATATTTTTTGAATTATCGGGCTCGAGCTCGAAGCTCGTTTATGGGTTCGAACTCGCGATCGATTAACTCATTTATCTACTTGAGCTCGATAAGTTTTATAATTTTATACTATTATTAATAAATAAATGAACATGTTTGGCTCGAAAAAAGGTATGCTCGAACAGCTCGGCTCGGCTCGACTCGATTCGAAACATTTACTCGAGTTTTCGAACGAGTCGAGTCGAACATCGGTGTTATAAAGCTCGGCTCGTTAAATTAAACAAGCTCGATTTTGTGTTCGAGATCGACTCGAGCTTGAGTATTATTAAGCTCGAGCTCGTGATAAACGAGCTCGAGCTCGAGTAGCTCGTTAAAAGCTCGACTCGCTTACACCCCTATTTGGTACTATGACCAATGCATCAATCGTGTTTATGGGCGTAATGAAAAGAGTGTGCGCTAGATAAGTTGGTAATCCTATTTATCGATGATATACTAGTATACTCTAAAGATGAGATGGAGCATGTGAAACACCTTCGAGAAGTGCTTGACGTTTTGAGAATGGAGAAAGTTTATGCGAAGTTTTTGAAGTGTGACTTCTGGTTGAAAGAAGTCCAATTCTTAGGCCATGTGGTTACCTGGGACAGGGTGAAGGTAGATCTGTCCAAGATCAAGGCGATAATGAATTCAGAACCGTCCAAGATTAGAAGCCTTTTGGGTTTAGCAGGCTACTACCAAAGATTTATCAAGGCTTCTCCAAGATCTCTTCATCTTTAACGGCGTTAAAGTGTCTTTATATATGGTTATCATGGTGGCTAGGACTTCATATATATGTTCCTTGTGATTTGTTAAACCATTTAACTTTCTTCTCGCCATCAAATATCGTTTAGATGAAACCATCAAGGTATTTCATCTTATCCTTCAGCTTATGATTCAAAATTCCCAATTTGATGGTCCATATATTGTTTCAATGAGGTTTGATCCATCGATTCATTAACTCTTAAATGAATTTTTTTTCAAATTTTTTTCTCCAGTAGTCACTGAAAGTCTGAAAATTTAGATTTGGTGACCACTGAAAAGGTAGCCTAATGCAACCAACGATGACATTAGGCAACATATGTATACAAGCAAGTTGGCCTGTAAGGGGAATATATCCATTATAGACAAAGAGTTGTATCTGGTAATGAGGCTTTGAAGATATTCAACTCACGAGGACTTACAGCCAATTTTTAAATGTTTGTTGAAGCATCTATGGTTGTTGAGAGATATGACTCATAAATTGCGAATGGAAGTCACAAAGCTTTTGTACTCATAGAAAGTTAGCATTGTGTGCTTGTCCAACATTAAAGTGTAAGTCTCGTTGGAACACAACAAACAACCTTAAAGTCTCGATGTGGATGAAGGAATTTTGAGATTGGGCCAGACTTTCCTCTCTTTCAATATCAATCCCTCCAAATGAATAGTGGATAGATAATATGCTATGTGCCCATGTGAAAATGAATCACCAACTTGTTGAGAACCTGAAAACTTAGCATAGGCTCATTGTATGTTTCAATGTTGACCACCATGAGTTATGTTTAAGTATTATATGTGGGTACCCGGCTAGTAAAGGATGCGATAAAATCCTCATATTCTTGTGACTCTATTCTTACAACCCTATTGATTTTGTTATTTAGGTTAATTTATTTTCAGTCTCTCATTTTCCTTTTTCAACTCATGTCAATGAGGTTGCTCATCCCCAACTCTAGACCCCTTACCCCTTTATGTTAGTGTAAGGCCTCTTAGGTAGAAGACCAATGAAGCATCACAATTTCTAAGTACCACACATTAAGATAAATATATGATCTTGAAGCCTTTGAAAGTATCTTTGGTCTCTTAAAATGCGATAATGGTTTAAATGACATTGAGAAGTCCATTTTATAGCAAGGAGCTACTGCTTCACCTTCTCTTCTATCAATTGTTTCCACTCCAAGCATGTCACTTGTACACATATTTTCCAAAATATTTGACAAGGTATGTAGACTTGATCCTTTTTCCAAATAAGCTTTCATGTCTTCCCATATCAAACATTCTCGTGAAGAATAGTAATGACCTTGTTATTGCCCTGGTCTTGACTTCCATCTTTGTTGATGAGAGATATGTTTACCAGTGAGAATAGAAAATAATATACATGAGGTAAACATTTTCATTGAGAAGAGATTGTACCAAAAGGTGATATGCCCCAAGTATGTCAGAAGTTGATTCATCAAGAAAATCATCCTTGTCGGTTACTTCATTCTTGTAAGGTAGTCTCAACATTTCTATGAAAGTTTTCTGATTGATAAAGAAGGGTACACCGACAACTTTAAAATTGATTTCCTTTTTTCATGATCATAATAAAGATTTTTCCACCACTGTTGAAACATTACATTGGAACAGTCATGGTGAAAATCCTCTTTGATGAGACTCATTTGTCATTATTTCTAGTCAACAACAAATTGATAGCAATAGTGTTTTTTTTCACAGGAACATGCTCATTTGTTAAAATATCATTTTTGTTCTGAAACAGTGACAAATTTGGCTCTTGACATAGAAGGACTTTAAGCTTGTAGTAGAATTACATCCTTATTTTGATTCTTTTCTTGAGCATCTCTTTGGGATTCATATAGTTTTTAAGGGTCTCATGATGAATTGCTTGTTCACCATCAACATTCATGTTTAGGTCACTTTCAACTGCAAATGGATCGTTAACATCAACTTCATCCTTAGCATTCAGTGTAGTTGACTATTTTGTACTTGAGGATGATGAATAAACTTGATCCAAATGATGGTTTTAGTGTTTATGTTATTGGTTATTGAAAAAATGATGATTTAGGAAGGAAAAGAAGTCAAAAAAATTTTTGGACATTAGAGAGGAAAGAATCTTTTTATAGAAACAAGACACGACATTATATTTGTAGAGAAACGAAAATTGTTGACTTTAAAGAGCAAACTTTCTATTTTACCCTTAAGTTTAACTGAAAATTGATATCCGTTAATGTGAGATACCAAATCCAAGACATATTACAAAGGTGAAGACAAGGGCGAATGTATGCATATGATAGGTAGGTTCGGGGACCTACCTTTTTTTTTTTTTTTTTGTTTTGGAGTTATACAGAAAAAAATTTGGGACCTACTTTAAAAAGTTTAGAGGATTACCTTAAAATTTTGTTAGAAGCTTAAAGGAAATTAAAACTGTGGTGTAGTGTTGAATAACACGCCCATGCTATGTACAGAAGGTCTCAGGTTCAATTTTGTCAGCACTACAAAGTTTATTATTATTTTTAAATTTATTTTGTTTATTAGCTTTCAAAAAGAATTCCATTTACAAAGTTAATGTTTTAAAGCCCAACAATTTTAAGTTGACCCAAAATCAAATACCAAAATACCTAATAATCTAATAATCTAATATTTAAGAAAAAGAACCCAAATACCTAATAAAGATAACGGAAAACACAAAAAGACATCGGCAGAATAGAGAATTTGAGATTGATGCTTCATCTCCTATGCTACTCGGCTTCGACTTCTCACTTTTGCCAACTTCGACTTCAATCAACTTTAAAATATTATTGTTGGGTGTATGTTTGATTTTTAATTTAATGACCCAACCCGACAAATAAAAATATAACTGACGGTTTTATTTTTTTCATCTAAACTTAATTAAAGAACCACATGATTTTCTATTCAAGATTTACTATTGTACGGAGAGTTATAAATAACCAAATTCATAACACATCACAAACATCAAGGACCAAATTCATACTTTACTCTTAAAAATCCTACAACATCTATTTTGCACGTTACCCAATCAAAATTTGTGATTTTGTCACAACCAATACCGATCGAATATTTTGAACAAGTGGTTATAGAATAGGGTTTATGACTTGTAAGGGTAACTAACTATTCGATTTGTACAAATGTTACCATTAAACTATTTTTTGTACTCAATAGACCATTGAACTATTTTTTTTGTACACATAATACCATTATGACCGGGAATAGCCGGTTTTGACGTGGATCTGTACACATTATACCATTGAACTATTTTTTTTGTATACATTATACCATTGAATTATTATTTTTTGTACACATTATACCATTAATCTTTGATATGTTTACAAAAAAGGTGGCAATTCCTTAAACATACGAGTCAACCCGGTCAGGTAATCATCTTCGTTGCTCTCTGTGTCGATGGAACCCATGACGGACTCCACCGGAAAACTCAGATCCAACCCGAACCCGTAAAACCCAGTGGAAGAGCCCTTGTTGTTGGTGGTGGTGGGTTTTTCCTTTTCGAGAAAGAAGTCCATGAGTATGTCTTCGTCGTTAAGGAACTCCGGTGAAGAAATGGGTTTTAGTATGCGAAGGAGAATTGGAGAGTGGTGGTTGGAGGAAGGAGGTGGTGGCGGTGGCGGTGGCGGTGATGGTGGTGGTGATTGTGCCTTGAAGAAGAATAAGAAAATGCCTAGTCATTGCCACTTTTTTTGTAAACATATCAAAGGTTAATGGTATAATGTGTACAAAAAATAATAGTTCAATGGTATAATGTGTACAGATCCACGTCAAAACCGGCTATTCCCGGTCATAATGGTATTATGTGTACAAAAAAAAAGAGTTCAATGGTCTATTGAGTACAAAAAATAGTTTAATGGTAACATTTGTACAAATTGAATAGTTAGTTACCCTTACAAGTCATAAACCCTATAGAATAAGACTTTACGAGATCATAACCTTGTATATAATTTATGATTGATCAGTTGTTCTTCTAAAATCATAAATATTATTATATATTTAAAACTAGAGTATTTATATGTGATCATCTAAAAATTAATAAATAAATATATGAAACTCGTATACTAAAAGTATGTATTTATATTCAAATTAAAAAAGAATATTTTGCTAGTGTTAATAGTATATAATGTTATCTTTTGATTAAAATTGTAATATATAATTTACAGATGTAGTATATAGTTAAGTTAACAAAGAAGAGACAACTTTATCTAAATACAAGATATGTTTCGTGTTTGATTCTGCACACTCTTCTAGCTTTAGACGCTAAGTTATAAGCACAAAATGTCCCTCACGTTAATGTCATCGAAGGCATGTTCCATATAGGACCTCGTAGAGTTTCTGACTTTCTGTAATCAACTTCCTATCTAATCAACAAAATCTAGTTAATTAATTTATATTAGTATAAGTATGAAGTCATTACTATCAAGAAAAATGAAATTATATATGAACTACATAAATGTTGATATATTTTCTAAGCGGCTTGGGGTTGTTTGTATTTTAAAAATTACCTCTAAAGTCTGAAAACTAAGAGATTAATAAACATAAGACTGTTTATTTTATTTTAAAAAAGAGGTCTGAAAACTTCATACGATCCTTTAAAATTTTAAGAGTTGCACCATCCACTTACTTCCTCTTTTTTTTAGAGTTTAGCTCCTTCTAACCCCCCCCCCCCCCCCCTCTCAATTGCACGCACAATTGAACAAAACTTCCTTCAGTTTAGATACGAATGTGTGTTATCAAATTGCAGTCTCTTTCAAGGTCGAATTATAAACATAATTTTTTTAGTTAATTAAATAGATTCACATGTTTATTAGTTTATAAAAGAGTTATGTTCCTAAAAATGTATACAGGTCGTCATATTTTACTATTGTGTGTATCCAACTCTAAAAACTATCATTTAATGTACCGATGTTTCAAAACCTACCGTCTAGTGTGTCATGAAACTTGTTTGTCTAGTAACAGGTAATTTTCATATTTTTGATTTATTTATTAATACTAAGTTATTAGAGTAACTTATAGATTTGGTCCATGAGGTTTCTGGATTTTTATTTATTCTTGGTTTTATAAAAATCATTAAAGTATAAGGGCCACTATATAAATAACTATAAAAGTCATCTTTCCCCTGTGAACTTCGGTCATTTTCTCCGGCGAACTCCAACCATCTTCTCTGGTGAACTCCGGCCATCTTCTCCAACGACCTCCGGTCATCTTCTCCAGCAACCAGAAAACAACAAACCAGATAACCGATATCTGCAATCTGCTATATGTGTGTGTGTGTGTGTGTGTGTGTGTGCATGTGTGTATATGTGTGTGTATATATATATATAATGTAGATATCTTCACCAGAAAACAACAAACCACAGGAGAAGATATCTGTAATTAGAAAAGATATATGTGTCATTATCTCCAGTTAATCAGAAAATATTTTTATGATTGGCGAGAGAGATTAAAGCAGTCATAATTGATGAGGAGGTGGCCGGAGATGTTGTCGCTGAAGAAGACGCCAAGAAGAGTGGTCGGAGATGTTTTAGTCGGAGAAGACGTGATGGTGATCAGTAACATTTGATAAACTTTATGGATCAATCCGTAGTTGAGAAACATGGTTTTGAAATTTCAGTATATTAAATGATAGTTTTTAGAATTGGATACACACAATAATAATAGGTGACAACTTGGATACATTTTCACGAACATAATCATTTAGACTTCAAACTTCAATATTACGTTTTATTTTTTAAAAATAAAATCAAACATGAGTTGTCTTGAGAACAAAAATACACCGTAGAAAATATATATTATACAATTTTTACAATTAAAAAAGGGTGACGGAATTTTTATTTCCAAATCCCAATAAGGAAGTGGTCACAGGTCACGAAGGCCTTCACATGGTCGTCTTCATAAAAATACATTATTCTTTTAAACAAAACCCTTTTGCAATAATATATATTTATATTTTCTTTAACAAATTTAGTGTTAAAAAAATATTTATAATTGTCAATTTGTTTGATGTAAATACAAGGTTCAAAAAGATATGAAACGTGGCATTCGTATTCCAAAACACTGGTTGTAAATTTGTATTTCATATATAAAATTATAAAAAATTATATTTTCTTCTATTTTTTTTAAACTAACCATCATTCTACTGAAAGTAATGATATTCATAGTAAAAGAACAAGCATCATATAGATTATAATTATAAACATAATTTTTTGATTGAATAGTAAAATAAAACTTAAAAAGATAATTTTACAACTTTATTTTTAATTGTAATACAGTAACATATATAAAATTTTCAAACTATAAGTCTGAAGTTAAAAATGTAAAAATACAAAAGATAAAAAAAATTATATTTTTATTTCTTGAAAAAAGTCATGTTTTACAAACAAAAAAAACTATTTGAGAACCAATCTTAACGGTCAAGTGACTTGATCTACGGGAATGATGATGACAATTTTGCAATGTTAAAGAAAACTAAGGCTATGTTTGGTAAACTAGCTGATGAGCTAGCTGGTGACTGATAAGCTAGCTGGTAGCTGATAAGCTAGCTTATGAACAAAACATGTTTAGCAAAAACTAGCTTATGAATATGTAAAATAACCAAAAAAGACATCTTTAATAAATAATCAACTACAACTATTTTATAATATAATTAAAACAAATTTATAATAATATAATTAAAATAAGTTTATAAGAATATAATATGTTAAATAATATAAACCAATAAAAAAATTATATAATATAATATATTGAAATAATATAGAATTGATTATTGCTGTTGTTGTTGTTATATATACATTATAAATTTAGAATTTGTTAAAACAAATTTTAGAAAAAAAATCTACATTAACTAATAATTTAAATTACTATTAAGTATAATAAAAATAAAAATAAATTTGATCAACTTCACATATCTTAAATTATTAATAGATATAAATATTTTTAATGTATTTAATATGTTCTAACTTTTAACTATATAACATTTTAAAAATTATTATACTTATTTTTTGATAATTAAATATATTAAATAATATCTAATATAACTAATAAAATTTGAAAATAAATATTATATAACGTACAATTTATTTTAAATTAATAATTGATTATTAATAATTATTATTATTTATTAATAATTAATATATAATTTTAATTAATAACAGTTAATAATAATAAGAAGTATAATTGGAAAAGGTCATAAAAAGCTCCTCATAAGCTACTCAAAGTAGCTTATGAAAAAACTAGTTTATAAGCTACTTTTGGTCCTACCAAACACGTACCCAGAAAATAATCTAACTTATAAGTCAGCTTATAAGCTAGCTTTTTTTTACCAAACAATGCCTTAAAAAAAACTAATTAACTTCAAGTTAAAACATAAGTTGAAACGAAGGGCATATGGTATTTTTTTATTTTCCATCCAACTATCAATATTGAAAATGCTTGCTAAGTCAAATAAAGGAAAAAGCCAATAACTTAAAAATCAAGCTCTTACAATGTTAACGTATTAACGTCAATATTGTTGATTGACCCGTATCTATTAAACAATATCAAAGTGTAACTGAAACACAATTATCAGTTGCTAAACTTCAGGAAAACCATATGTTATCGGAGAAAAATAATGAAGATATTTTATTATTAATAGTAATGGAAGCATAGTACATTGTATTTCACAATGCTTTAAAGTCATTCATCAAAAAGTGTTCTTCACGTTTTGAAAATAAAAAAATGTTTGAAAGTTGTTTAAAACTTGTGCTATTTAATAGTGTGAGTGAGCTCATAGTGAAAGTATCTTCTATGAAACAACAAACTTTTGACATAGCTTACAAAACAAAAAATGTTTCGCATTGTGAAAGAAGTACTGTTATATGATAACTGGATGGCTGTAGACTTATACTTAAGTGGGGGCATAAGGTGACCTTTGCCACCGCTTGATGGTTTCTTCATAGAGAAAATTTTGACATTCCTCAAGAGTGCTACTTCAATTTTTTGTTGGTGCCCTCATATTTCTTAAAACCTAACTTATTGTAGAAGCTTGAGATGGCTGAGTCAGTCCAAGTAGCACGATTAAATCATCTTATTCAAAAGGGTATGGCTTCGAATCCTGCTTTTAGCAAATTTCCCTTGTGTAGTTTTTGAATTTGCGTTTCTATTGCTTCCTTTGTGAAACAACAAAGTTTTAGTCAAAATATCTTCCGTAACAAGATGTATTGTTTCATTGTGTTATTTTATAGAGTGAAACTACAAATGAGTTATGATATTTCATAATATGGTATTGTTGCTGTGAGTCCGATAATCGACAAGAATGCAATGTAATGGATCAAGCAATCAGATATGCAAGTAATATGAAGAACACGACAATACGACAAAGCATATAACTAAAGTTGTTAGTTGCAAGAACATTTAATAACGTTAACTATCGACCCCTATATATAGAGCCGAAGTTACAAAATAGCCCCTAGAGTCTATGACTCTTTTAAGAGGCGCACAAAAGTATTGTTTTAAAGCTAACTATTACATAATATCAAAAGACGCCCCTGACTTCTTTACAAACGGACCAGTCAGGTTCTAACAATCTCCCCCTTTGGGAAGAAGTCAGAAAGGCGGCGGATACTTCAAAGCTGGTTCCCACTGCGAGAGCTGCAGGTACTCGTCCCATTCGCGAGAGCTGCAGGTACTCGTCCCATTCGAAGAAGACCTTCTTGGACCACGAGAAGAGGCGTTCCTGTTGGAAGATCCGTGTGAAGGATTCCTCCAGGAAGGGCCTGAAAATGACGGTGTGGTTCCATCCCAGTCTGATCGGTTGTTGACCTGTGAAAGCTTCTGGCGTCTGTACCGTGGGAAGAAAGGCGTCGTACTCCGTACCAGAGACAACGTCATCTGATCTCTTCCAAAACCGAAGGCTCTGGGCATGCTGGTTCAGGATCTTCCTTCCCTCGTCAGAGATACGAAGGTCGGAAGGATCCAACGGTGCGGTGTTTGGATCGATCAGGTCAATGGCAGGAGTCACCTTCTCGTGAGGAAACTGGACGGTCGTACCCACGGGGATAGCCTCATATCTCCAGTTCGCTGCCTCTGCCGGGATCTCTTCATCAGAATCCGAGTCCCGACGATCTGCCGGATCTGCAATATCGGCAGGCTGATCTGCAGGTGGAGTGGTGTCAACTGGTGTGTCATCGGCGGCGGTTCCGGAGCCGGAGGGAAGGTCTAGGCGAGCCCTCTTGGACGGACCCTCCCCCTCATGAGGATTGGCGGCATCGTCCGGATCATCATGCCCGCGCTTGGAGGGTTGAGCCTGAGACCTGCAAGTTGCCTCAAGCTCGCGGATCCTCCGCAAGGCAATCTCTAGCTGCATATCCCTTGTTGCGACCAGCTGCTTGTACTGATCCACCTGTCTCTGAAGGGCATCGTTCTGAGTGGTGAGCTGAGCGATGACAATCTGGTGCTCGGCTTCAGAGACAAAGCCGGGAATCTCCTCAGCTATAGGTGGTGGTTGGAGACGGAGAACGGGAGTAGGAGAGCGGCTCGAATCGCCGAAAGACGGGCGCTCCCCTTCCTGGAACTTGCCTTTGATAAAGCGTCTGGCTTCGTCCAGTTCTTTCTGACGGTCCTCGTCGGCTTTCCGCAGTGCCTCGATCTCGGCTCGACGGGCTTGGTCTTCCTGTTCCTTGACCGCTAAGGCCTTTTCAATAGCCTCTAGACGTCTGTCTTTTGCCGCGTCAGCCTTCTCTATGGCTTCCAACCTGCTTTGGACAGCTTTAAGGATGCCGTCCGAATCCCTGGGTTCCAAACTCGAGAGGGTCAACACCGGTTCATTTGCGAAACCGGTGGACAGCGAAAGCCCCGCAAAGGTGCTCCCTTGGCCCGTGCTGACGACTGGTGTAGCGTCAAGTGCAGCGGGGCCTCGAGTGGAAGTCGCCAGATGTGAATCTAGGGGCTCTAAGACTCGATGTGGTGTGAAAGAAAGCGAGTGCTGGGGATGAGCATCTCTAGATTCAACACCGATCAACTCCGAATGAGTGAAAGGTGGAATAGGTGGTATAGCCCCGTGATCTGATGAAACGACCACCTGTTGGGAGGTGGTCGAGTGGATGGCTTGGGTGTGCATTTGCGTTGGTTGGCTGCCAACGACTTGACTACTCGGCATTGGCCGAGTAGGATCTGTGTGGGATGCCTGTGTGGAGGATAGACTCTTGGCTGGTTGGGTTCCGATTTCTGGCTGCCTAGGGTGGGCCACTTCTACTTCGGCCTCTTATCGGGTGTCTACCAACTCTACATCCTGTTGGGCCTCTTCTCCTTCGGCCTCTTGATGTACCGGACCCTGGCTCTCTCCCTCGAAACCTTCACTACCCGCACCGATCTTCATCCAAGACTCGCTCTCAGCCTGTTCGGCAGCCTCGGTGTTCAACGTTCGCTCTTCCGTCCCGGAGTAATCAAGTAATTGGACGGAGTCGCTTGCGTTGAAGGAGGAAGTGGAGACGTCGTCGTCTAAGGCCTTGCCTTTACCTTTTCCTTTCCCCTTTCCTTTTCCTTTGCCCTTACCCTTTCCCTCTGCCGGGCCTTCCTCTGGATCGGAATCTGGTGGCGTTGTGTCCGACGAGCTGCTGGAAGGATTTCCAGAAGGATCCGTCGGGAGTCTAGAGGTGGTGGCCTGAGGAGGCGGTGAAGTATGGGCTGGTTCTTCTTCTTCTGGTGATGCAGCAGTGACCTCTTTTGGAGATCCAGGAGGTGTAGGTCCAGTGGCATCTCTAGGAGTAGAGGGTTCCTGGTCTTCTGGGGACTCGGGCACAGTCGGGAGCCCTGGAAGTCTCGTCGTGGAACGACGTTGCGGAACGTACTCCTTTACTCGTGGAGTCGGCAACTGCGGATCATCATTCATACGTTGGCGAATGCGACTTAGCCTTTCTTCTCGAGTCTTTGGAAGATCGGAAGATGTAGAAGCTGAAGCATCGTGAGCGGTCATGGATCTGCGGATGATACTACCCAGGTTTTCCCTTACGTCTACACTCATCACACTTCCCGAGCCAGAGGCCCCCCAGTGGGACCCCGGCGCCTCGGACGTAAGGCCCGAGGACTAGAAGGGACGGGTTGCGCACCCTGGGCAGGACCTTCCGGTTCTGGATGGTCCATAGGTGCGACTCCTAGACCTAAGCGATTCCTATACCTAATGACGCTTGGTGCTCGCTGGTTCAGGCCGTTGAGGACGTGATCAGGAATTTGCATCTCGTACTGGCCTTCGGTGTAGTCACGCTTGGCGATCCAGATGATTTTCTTCGGTTTGATGATAGAATGACCGGAGCGGCGTGGAATGTCCGGATTGCGTTCCATATGGTCACGGATGATGAGACCATAGAACCGCAACCACGGGATGGAGTGATGTCTGGTGCGCTCCCTGGTCGTCAGATCCTTGGTTATGTCGAGCCATAACTGGGCGGCGATGTCGATGTGGCGTCCGTAGGCTACGGAATGGAAGATATGCCAGAAGGACGTCGTTGCTTTGTCCAACCCTTTCGTCTTTGAAGACAGACACCTGTTCATCAGGTTGTATAGTTGAGCCCAGATTGGTGGTAGATGGCTCGTGGTGATCTGAGACACGCCGTTCACCTCCTCGGTGACCCCGAGAGCTAGAAGTTCGCTCAACAGAATGGGCCCCGATACCAGCTCGTCGAACTGCTGGTGGCCGCCATCAGTAGCGGCAGGGAGGCGAAGGATTCGGCGGATGTCCTCCATAGTGATTACCAGTTCGGTGTGATCCACTCGACCAATTATCGAGAAGACTCCGAACCTGGTGTCCAGAACAGCTGTCTTCCAAAACTGCTGCAGGTAAATGCCCGGTACATCTGCAGTGGCCGTCAAGGCGTAGAGGATAGGATGAGCTCGTAGGATCTCCCGTACGATCGTGTGTTGCACCCGGACAGTAGAGAGGATCACATACTCGTTGTTCTGAAGTATGTGAACCATGTCCGTTGGCTCAATCAGAGCTCGATCAGCTTCTGGATCAGTTGGGGAAGAAGGGTGCTCTCTCTGGTTTGCCATCTCTGACATAGACAGATAATAAGTTTAAAAGTGAGTCCCTTCATAACACGAATTATGTGTTCTGACAAAAATTCGGCAGAGTTTCGACTAGTCGCGAGTCAGTTTATCGAAGATTCCCGAGGGAATCTTTAAAACTGAGTCGAACTTGTAAAACGGATTCCCGCGAAACTCATGTCGAGATTTTAATAAAACCCGAAACAGGATTCGACGCCACAGATTCAGGACCGGCTTAGAACTCGAATAGGTCTACGGACAAATCCCGTAAGGTGATTTGTTAAGAACGATTCTCGTTTAAAGCCGAGTCCCGAATCGGGGGATCAAGTCCCGAATCGGGGGTGTCAAACACATACACAAACAACACTAAAGTCCCGAATCGGGACATATGGTATTAAAAGGAAAGTCCCGAATCGGGGGTTTATACAAAAAAAAACATGATATTCTTAGTCCCGAATCGGGAGATGTGATAAACTAAACATCAAGTCCCGAAATGGGAGATTTAAATTCCCGATTCATGCAATTTTATAGAGTCCCGATATATGAACGTTGAAGAGTCCCGCATCAAGAACACGAGGAGTCCCGATTCGGGACTCTTCCGAACCAGACGCGACTGTTCGAGTTCACTGACTCCAAATCGATCCAAAACGATTCAAATCAATCCTAAACTAGTTCTATTAAGTACATTATTGATTTAAACAAGTTTAGGAACAAGAATGGATCGATCTAACGTCCCGAAACTCGAATCCAAGGATCTTGGAGTCTCGGGTTTATCCAAAAAGTTTAGGCTTCAATCCGATCAATAAACGACGTTGTTTAGATGAATCTGAATGCATTAAGTCGTTAGAAATCTTACCAGGAACGTAAAGAAGTAATCGGATCGACGAACGGATCGATAACGAACGCTCGGGGAAGCCGGGAAGTCGATGGATCGAACGGGGTGTTCTTCGTGTTCTTGATCGTCAGAGAGAAAAACTGATAAGCGGTTTTGAATTTTGAAAGTGATAACTGAATGCAGTTATCAATTCCCGCTTTTATAATTTTGATAACTTATCAGGTTTTTTGAAAATTTTATCTGATAACTGCTCTCACAGATCACGACTATCACGAAATGACCGAATGAACCCCGAACTTAAGTTTTGAAAGAATTTCAAAACTTCCCCTGAACTTGTGATTTTCAAAAGTTTGCAAAAACGGTCCCTGAACATTGAAGTTTTGGAGACTGGCAGAACTGGTCCCTGATCTAGTCAGAATCAGAACCTGTCACTTCTAGTCCCCTAACTTAACAAGTTCATAGAATTTACAAGTTCAGCCCCTTGACGTTTATTGAAACGACTAACCTGGAAGATCCGAGATCGGATTAATCACCGAGTCTGACACGAATGGTCAGAAGTCTTATTTTGAATCCCGGGTCCTGAACTGAAGTATTCAGAAACCGTACGTCGGTTCTACAACCTGCGTGAAATTTTAGGAATGGTATCCAGTGCAGATTGGATCCGACAGAGTTAGATTGAAACAACATAAAAGGCTCCCCCTAGATATATGCGACACAGGAGCTCCCCCTACACACATGCATAATCATTAACTACTGGCTCCCCCTAGAAATCTGCCGGGGGATCTAGCATGCCCAGTTTACTAAGTAAATAGTAATGGCGCTTCTCGTCAAAAGCTTTAGTGAACAGATCAGCTATCTGACGTTCACTTTCAACGAAAAACAGTTCAACGTTACCTTTCTCGACGTGATCTTTGATAAAGTGATATCGAATATCAATGTGTTTCGTCCGAGAGTGTTGAACTGGATTTGCCGCAATCTGAATGGCACTGCTAGAATCACAGTAAATCGGAATCCGGTGCATGGTGTAGCCATAGTCCGCCAGCTGAATTTTCATCCAAAGAACCTGTGAACAGCAACACGCTGCAGCGACATATTCTGCCTCAGCTGTTGAAAGGGATACACAGTTCTGTTTTCTCGAGGACCAACTTACTAACTTGTCCCCTAGAAATTGGCAGGCTCCTGACGTGCTCTTCCTGTTTAACTTACAGCCTGCATGATCTGAATCTGTAAAGGCTGTTAGTTCAAAACCAGAATCCTTAGGGTACCAAAGGCCAAAATTAGGAGTGCCCTTCAGGTACTTAAGGATTCTCTTGACAGCCCCGAGATGTGACTCTCGAGGGTCGCACTGAAAACGAGCACAGACACATGTGGCAAACATGATGTCGGGTCTACTTGCCGTGAGATAAAGCAGAGAACCAATGATCGCACGATAAACTTTTTGGTCAACTGGATTTCCAGACGTATCTGCATCTAGTTGGAATGACGTGGACATTGGAGTTGAAGCAGACTTAGGTCCAGTAAAGTCAAAGCGTTTTAATATGTCAAGAGTATATTTGGACTGGTTTATAAAGATCCCTTGCGGGGTTTGACGGACTTGTAGTCCTAAGAAAAACGTAAGTTCGCCCATCATACTCATTTGAAATCTGGACTTCATTATCTGCTCAAACTCGGTGCAAGACTCAGGGTTTGTAGATGCAAAGATGATATCATCCACATATATCTGCACTACAGTCAAGTGATTACCTGACCTTCGAAGAAACAGGGTAGGATCGACAGTACCCTTTTTGTATCCGGACTCGAGCAAGTAAATGGTAAGAGTTTCATACCAGGCACGAGGTGCTTGTTTTAATCCGTAAAGTGCTTTGTCGAGCACGTAAACGTGTTCCGGGTACTTGGGATCAACAAATCCCTCAGGTTGCTCAACATATACTACTTCTTGAAGTTCTCCGTTCAGGAACGCGCACTTGACGTCCATCTGGAAGACCTTCATGTTCTTGTGAGCTGCATACGCGAGAAAAATCCTAATGGCCTCGATTCTGGCCACCGGAGCGAATGTCTCGTCGTAGTCGATGCCTTCCTGTTGACGGTATCCCTTGGCGACCAGACGAGCCTTATTGCGGATAATAAGATCGTTTTAATCTTTCTTGTTGCGGAAGATCCACCGCAAGTCAATGATTCTGATTTTTCTTGGTCTTTCTACAAGGCGCCAAACTCTGTTTCTCTCGAATTCGGCAAGCTCATCCTGCATGGCCCTTACCCAGTCAGGATCAGTAAGAGCGTCCTGGGTATTGGTTGGTTCAAATTTACTCAGGAAGCCTCCAAAGAGGATCAGGTTTTCATCATTCTTTGAAGAGCGAGTTGTCACTGGAGCAGATGGACTACCGATGATGTTGGTAGTGGAATGGCTTCTGGTCCATTTCCTGGAATGGGGAATAGGATCGTATTCCATGTTGTTTCTTGAGTCATTCTCATCCCGAATGGCGGAGGAGAGAAGACTAGCATCCGTATCAGTATTCAACACAGTCTCCGGACGGGGTTCACGAACTACTTCAGCATACGTTCTGGATGGAGAAGGTGGCGGAACAACTTCAGGAATTGGGGCAAGAACAGTGGACACTGTCTGTTCTCGGACCGCTTCGACTGTAGTTTCAGGAGAGGGTTGTGTTGAAGAGAGCTGAGAGGGGGAGAGAACAGTTTCCTCAATCAAGGTGTTAGAAGAGGATTCTGTTTCTGTGATTGGGTTAAGTACAGACACCGGTTCTACAGAGTCAGAAGAGGTTTCTCCTACAGCGGTAGAACAGGATGTGCTCTCATTCACGAATGCATCTGCGGATATGGTTGTTGATGAAGGAATGGAATGATCAGCAGGAGCAGGAACAATGATTGGACCAACGAGGGTCGTTAGATCAAATTCTGCTAAGTCAACAAAATCAAATCCATGCGAGTTAGTAGGAACAGTTGTGCTCGGTGGTGAAACAGTGTGCAATTTAGGGAAGACAGAACTATCTGAACTAGGGCTGGCACTAGAATACATCTCAGTCTCAGAGAAGTCAACGTACCGACTCTCAAAGATGGATCGGGTCCGTTTGTTGTATACACGGTAAGTCGCTGAGTTATGTGAGTATCCAATAAAGATAGACTCATCCGACTTAGCGTCAAACTTTCCCAGATCATCTCTGTTGTTCAGAAGATAGCATACACAACCGAAAAC
Source organism: Centaurea solstitialis (assembly GCA_030169165.1). Lineage (NCBI taxonomy): Eukaryota > Viridiplantae > Streptophyta > Magnoliopsida > Asterales > Asteraceae > Centaurea > Centaurea solstitialis. The sequence continues at coordinate 35,695,789 of CM058040.1, forward strand.
TCTAAAGAATCTAATATTCGGCTTACGCTTGTTGACCATTTCGTACGCGGTTTTACCAGTCCGCTTAACGATTAGAGTCCTGTTCTGAGTGTAACAGGCAGTTGATACAGCTTCAGCCCACAGGGATAGAGGTACACCAGAATGTGCTATCATGGATCTTGCAGCTTCGACCAACGTACGATTCTTCCTTTCTACGACTCCGTTTTGCTGGGGAGTACGTACAGCAGAGAAGTTGTGAGAGATGCCCACTTCTTCAAGGAAAGACTGGAGTTTCGCGTTTCGAAACTCTGTACCGTTGTCGCTTCTCAGCTTCTTCACCTGACGACCCAAGAGGACTTGGATACGTTTGATGAAGGCGATGATTAGATCAGCAGCGTCAGATTTGGCTCTAAGGAACTCGAGCCATGTGTACCGAGAGTACTCATCGACAAGTACAAGCATATATTTCTTGCGTGCAAGACTTTCGACTCTCATCGGTCCACAGAGATCCATATGCAGCATGTCAAGGGGATGGTGACAGTTTGTCTCCATCCTTGGAGGATGCGAACTCTTCTTCATTTTACCTTTCTCACATGCTGAGCATAGGGTGTCTTTAGATAGTCGCGTCTCCGGTAGACCATTGACAAGGTGTTTAGATACGAGCTTGTTCATATCCCTGAAGTTCTGATGAGACAGACGCTGATGCCACAGCCAGCTTTCTTCCTTTGTTGCTTTTGCGAGAAATACCACCGTTTCCAGTTGTTGAGGAACAGCATAAAACATTGTGGTATATAGGTGACCGTTCCTTCGAGCACGTAGAATCACGTTCCCATCCTCGTCTTCTATATTGCTCCCGAGAATGAATGTCTTCACAAGATATCCTCCATCACAGAATTGGCTAGAACTGAGTAGGTTAAAAGGCAGTCCTTTAACATAGCGCACATTCTTGATGACGTGTTCTCCATTCGTCATGCTTCCATATCCTATTATCGGTAGACGTCTCTTGTCTACAAGCTTAACAAAGCCTTCAGCTCTAACGACGTAGTCGAAGAGGATGTTGCGCTGCCCAGTCACATGCCTGAAGGCTCCAGAATCAAAGTACCACATGTGACTGCCCTGCAATGCGCAAGATCAAATTTGTTTAGGAACCCATTGCCACATGGGTGTCCTACCGTTAGAAACAGATAAAGCAACCGGTGAAGTATCCTTTTCAGATTTCTCCTTAGGCTTAGGAGACTTCACAGGAGGCAAAGCATTTGGCTTTGTCATTTTCTCTTTTCTTTCCCGGTGAGGACTACCTGACTTACTATAAGTATTTGCATTACCAGGCATATCAACACGCATGTAATTATCAAACAAGGAACATATATGATTTTTGAAAGCTGTAAGATTATCAGAATTCGCTGAGCGATTAATGTGTACAGACTTTGATCTCATGTTTGAATTACAACTAGGTGGGTTGTAGCCAAGACCAGCATGATCATGACCACCCCATTTAGGGAAAGCATTAAAAGAGTTCTTCTTCTTCCGATATCTCCTTCTTCGTGGCTTCACATTCGCAGTTCCATCACCTGTCCTCGCATCTGCATGAAAAGCAAGTTGTGAGTTGGGTGACGGCTTAACTAGAATGGATTGACCACCTTTGAAATTAGCGGTGGTTTGACAAACTGATTTTAACATTTTCAAAGGTTGTTTAGGTTTGGAGTTCTCACCCACATCAAAAGAACTAGAATGAAAGTCTAGTCCCTTAATGGGTTTCACCAAGCCACTTGTATCAGTAGATTTTGAATTCCGTGTATGTGTTACTGTGGGTGTGTGTGGCTTAACTGACTTCCCTTTGTCAGTACCAACACATTTTGCACCTTCAGTTTTTATCACAGACACAGATGCAAGTGGCTCAGGAGAACAGATTTGCTTTATAGCAGGTGCCTTTGGCAAAACAGGTTTTCTTGGTATATAACCTGAAGGAGGATCATCAGCGTCCAAAAACACCTTCACATCATACACAACATTAGGATCTAATACTAGTTTAGGTTTGGTTGACCTAAAGTCTGGTGTGATTGGTGAGTTGCAGGTACAAGAATCCCAAGAGTCAGATTCTTCTAGGAAAGACACCCGTCTTTTTAACTGATTGATTTGACAACATTGATTCGCGAAAGTTTGACCAAATATCAGTTCCTTTTCATAAAAGAAGTCCTTTTCCATTGTGTTATTTATAAATTGGACGACTAGTTGTGTTTGGAGATCCGCAAATTTGTTTTTAAAACATGAGCAAGAAAACTCTGCGATCTCACATTGGGTTGACATATTAATCCTTTCGGCATTTGCCTCATGATAACTATGTTCCAATGATTTGATATGGCTGTCCTTTTCAGAAAGAATCGACGCAAAGTTCTTTAACTTATGGCGACAGGCATCAAGTTCTACGGCTTTGGACCTAAGATGGAACAATTCCTTTTCTACACACACTGGGGCAGGAGGCTGAGTTGCGGAAACATCCAATGGTTGGATAACATCAGCGTCCTCGGATGTATCTATCTCCCTAGTGTCATAGCTAAAGTTTAAGTCCTCATAGTTGATGGGTGGCATTGCTACCTTAGGTGTTCTAGCTTTGATGCCTTCCCAGCTAGTGAAAGTATTCTCTGGATTACTAGCAGGGGTAAAGATGGGACCCTTAGCAACAGGACTGGAAGGTGGACTACTGGTTGAACTATTGGCAGGACTGGTGGTAAAAGATACGGCTTTTCCATCTATTATCTCAGTAAAGGTCACAGTCTGCATCACATAGTTGTCATTGTCTTGTCCTTTGACTGACCTAGGTTCAGGTTTGGAAGCACTCATACTGTCAAAGTTGTATAGATGTGCAGGTGCTTTCTCAAGAATGCTTTTCTCTGAATGTCCCAACCCAGGTTTGGCTTGATAAAAGGGATGTTGAGTGGTTTGCTTGGTAAGCAGACTCAAGGTATGTTCAGATTGTCCTCTCTTTAAATTATTTTCCTCAAGCTCTTCGATTTTTACAAATAACTTTGTTCTTTCCAAGGAAAGAAGGTGAAACTTGAGCTTGAGTTCTTCACGACTACTTTCAATTTCGTCGTGAGATCTTTGAAGATCAAGGAGCTTGTTTTCGAGGATAGATTCTCTAATCCCAGACTCAAGTTCCATTATGTTAAAGTTCTCGGCGAGGTCCTCTAAACTACTTTTATAAACAGCACTCTCTATTCTGAATCTTGCGACGAGAGCTCTTTCCATTTGGAGTTGGCTCTCAAGTCTTAGAGTTTCAGACATAGACAGTTCATCAGGTATTGGCAATAACGAACAAGAATGTACCTCAGATTCTTCATCAGTAGAGTCGTTTGGGGAACCAGATATACATGGTTCCTCAAAGTCAGCCATGAGGCAGTGTCCTTGTACGGCTGATGGGCCTTCATCATCTGAGTCTTCTGGTTCCATGATCCAGTCTTCCTCATCAGCTAACAGCACCTTGCCTAGCTCTTTCTTCTTCATCACGGCAGCCTTCTTCTCAAAGTAAGCAGAGTCTTTGAGCTTCTTCTTGCATTCCGATGCATAGTGACCCGGGTCACCACAGTTGTAGCAAGTGGGAACCCGAGCGGGGTTTCTGTTCTGATTTGCTGCGGGTGGAGCTTCTAGAGCTGGTAGCTTGTTCTGTTGTGGAGGTTCAGTTCCACTTGTGTTGTTGTGCTGACGACCATCATCATTTGTCTTCTGGTTCTGGTTGTTGTAGTTAGAACCAGATTGGTCGTTCCACCTTTGATTGTAACCACCTCCTTGATAACCTCTGTTACCGTGGTAGTTGTTGGAGTTGTACTCCTGATCCCTTTGCTGTTGCTGGTTGTTGTTGTTGTAGCTTTGTCTTTGATCTTGATAAGATCCTTGATTGTTGTACCCAGACCTATCACGTTGTTGATAGTTGTTTGTTCTTCCTTGATCGTTTCTTTGGAAGCTTTCTCTTGACTGGTACCCTCCTTGGCTAGACTGACCTCCCACAAACTGAGGTCCTTGTCTGAATCTGTTGAAGCGTTGGGGATTTCCCCGGAATTTAGCCATCAAGGCGAATGAGTTCTCCAGCTGAAACATCTCCTCTTCGGTAAGTCCATCATCAAGAACTACCGGTTCTTCAACGGTGTAGTTTTCATGAGAGGACGATCCTCTATTTGACAATAAAGCCAAGGTAGGAGGATCGATTGTCTTTTCAGTTTTACCGAATAAGGTTTCTTCATGAGGTAGCATCATGCTATACAGATCATGAAGTCCAAGCTGGCCAAGATTCTGGCTCACTTGGATGCTGATTGTGACAGATTGCCAGAGTTTGTTCAGTCTTTTGAGGAATTTTACATTCACCTCGTACTTGTTCTTCTCTAAGCCAAGTCTCCGCAGATCGTTTACACAGATGTTTAAACGATTGTAGGTTTCAGTCAGCGTCTCTCCCTCGCGAGCACAGAAGCTTTCGTACGCGTTCATAGCGTTCTCCTTTTGGCCTTCTAGTGCCTTGTCACCACCCTGCATTTGCTGTTCAATGCCCATCCACATTGCTCTGGCATCTTTACAGCTGTCAACCCTCGCGAACATGTCATTAGGTAGAGCCATAGTGAGTAACGTGAGAGCACGTTTATCAATGGCTGCCCTGGCTCGTTGTTCATGAGTGAACATGTCGTAAGGTTTTTCAACCTCATATGCAGGTAGATAGGGAGTGACCTCGGTTCTGGCTACTTCAGCTACAGTAACCGTTGGTCTGATTGGTCCCTCAGTGATAGAGACCATCAGTTTGTCATCCAGTAAGTCGAGGAAGTTAATCATTCGGCGTTTCCATTGCTGGTATTCGCCGACGACTAATACTGGAGGTCGTGTTTCAGAACCGATACTGATAATTTCTTTTGACATTGCGTCCTCGGAAATAGGATCTGTTTTGAGTAGTTTGTTATTTCTGATTGGACAGAGCTTCCGCGCTTAAAGCGTTCCTTTTATAGAAATTCGAGAATTTCAAAAAGAAAGGCTAAGGCGGGAAAGACTGCAAGTCCCGATTCGGGAGATGCAAGTCCCGATTCGGGAGATGCAAGTCCCGATACGGGAGTGAGAATGAGTCCCGATTCGGGAGTTTAAGCCAAGTCCCGATTCGGGAAATGAGAGTCCCGATTCGGGAGTTCAAATTTCCAATCCGGGAGTGGCAAAAGATCCGATTCGGGAGTATGATAAGATCCGATTCGGGAGTTTGAGATTTCCAAATCGGGAAATCAAATGTTCCGAATCGGGACACTTGTGTCCAATTCGGGAACTGATGTACCGATTCGGGAAATCAGAAACAACGTCAGATTTCTGTCCAAAACTACCAAAACACGTGCTCTGATACCAATTGTGAGTCCGATAATCGACAAGAATGCAATGTAATGGATCAAGCAATCAGATATGCAAGTAATATGAAGAACACGACAATACGACAAAGCATATAACTAAAGTTGTTAGTTGCAAGAACATTTAATAACGTTAACTATCGACCCCTATATATAGAGCCGAAGTTACAAAATAGCCCCTAGAGTCTATGACTCTTTTAAGAGGCGCACAAAAGTATTGTTTTAAAGCTAACTATTACATAATATCAAAAGACGCCCCTGACTTCTTTACAAACGGACCAGTCAGGTTCTAACAGTTGCACATAGTGAAACTTCACTATTTAAGTGTTGTTTTAATATGATAATGTTTCCAAGTGTGAAACAAATAAATGCTTCAATGATCCATAAACGTAATGTTTATATACATGTATGACATAATGTTTAAAACCAATTTCAACATACTGATTAGAAAATGAAATGAATTAGCTTTGGCAATATAATATGATCATCTTTTGTAGGAAATGAATATCCCCAAGAAGAAAAAGAGTAACAAGACTATAAAGAACGGTGAACCCCACCCAGTTCTCATCCTTATCGTCGAACAAGAAAGATCCCGAATCAAAATTGGTTTGGATCAAGATGGGTCAGACCGGATTTGTTAACCCACCAATACTCTTGTATTATTTTTTATCAATATAGATATTCGATATATCGAATATGATGAAAATTTTAAGATGTTAAAATATGAATCAAAACTTTATACAAAACAATTTCGAATATCATAAAGTATTTGATATACTTTGACCTATTTTTTTTAGTTTTTTTTAATGTTACTCACTTAATCTATTAGATATAACAAAACTTGATCTTTAGTGGATCGGTTCTTGGCGTCCGCCGCCCGTAGTTTGTCCCGGTTCGGGTTTTCCACGTAAAAATCTCGGTATCTATCTTACTTTGTTTTATCTTGCATTTTATAGTTAGATATTGTTGCATATACTTGTTACTTAATTATCTCATATTCGTCAATCATATTTCCGCATAAGAACTTAGTTCATTGTTCTTAGGGTATTTGTATTTATAGTGGGATCCAACTAACAAGCCTTGTGCTAGTTGGGTTTCGTTATTTTCACAACAAAATTGGAGTTACATCTTGTGGTGGTGGCTCATGGCAACAAATTAACGATGAATGAGAGTAGTATGTTTATGATCAATCGAAGTTGTGTGATCAATCGATACCACATTTTCGATTAGGTATGTTCAAAGAAAATGTGGTATCGAGAGTGATATTGGTATGACTAGAATAGCATACAACTATTCTAGTCTAATTTATGACTTAGGTGTGACACTGACGATGTTTTTGTTTTCATGGAATTTTTTGTTGGTTCAAATAGTCCGCTAACAACTTGTGCTTATGTCGATTATCCAATGTGTGGTGGCAACAATGTTGGTGGTAGTTCGAACAGTGGAGGTGATATCTCTTAAGTAGAGTTAAACTTCTTATGTGCCTCAGTTTGAATCTTAAAACAAGCAGGCATAAGTCTTACTTTCGATAACGCCAAATATTTTCCAGATCATACATTTTTACCCATTCACAAACCTAAGAGATAGGTTTAGGGTTAGAACTCTTTAATATGTAGCTTTGTCTAACATGCATCCATGGATCTTCAAGAATTTCTCAAAACCCTTGCGTTCTTCTTCAATTATTTCCCTTTCTCTCTAATCTATCTTCATCAGTTAGAGTGAAGAAGAAGAAAAGTTGATAAAAATGTTCTAGAGTCTCTCAAATGAGGTTTTATGCTAAAATTTTACATCTAAGCCCCTCTAGTTATGAACTTGACAACTGCAGTCCTTCAAGTTCCCTTGATATATAATTTGATCACCAAACTCAATTAAAACATATTTATGCACAAACATTTCCAATTTATATCACTAATAGACCCATAAGTACTTTAAATCAAAATTTGGCATATATTACAATTTTACAAACACATGCAAGTAATAAATCAATTGATAGGTTTGTTATGGAAAACCAAGATGGTATGGCATAGTTTAACACACATAAATACACACCAAGTTAATGAATTGATTCTTGACCTTTTCTCGATCGATTCTCTCATCGGTCTCAATAGGTTCTCGATTGGTCTCGATGGTATTGGGTTACGATGATGTTAAACGTGGTGCCTTACGACGATAAAATGGTGATGTCTAGTTAAAAACTAATTTTTTAGCAGTTCTCATTTGACCCTTTCTCATAAAATACGAAGTAGAGATATGATCTCAACCGTTGATATGGTTGAGATCATAGTTGACTAGTCAAAGAATGTGGCTTTGTCCGGTCAAAGCCGTCATCTTTGACTAGTCAACTATTGTCTCAAACGTTGATGGATGCGATTCACGGACGGTGATTGGTCAAAGCCACCTTTATTGAGCGGATGAGTGGTGGAAATCACTTCTCTATTTTGTATTTTTTTAGCATTTCTCATTTGAACCTTATATATATATATATATATATATATCTGAAGGTTAAAATGGAAAGTGTTAAAAAATAAGAATTAGAGAAGTGATTCTAGGTTTTCATACGGCTAAGATCAAATTTGACTACTCAAAGGTTACATCTTTGACTGGCCAAGAATTGCGTCTTTGACTACTCAAAATTTACGGCTATGTCAAAAATAGAGGGTAGTTTCATAATTGTTACAAATAGATGGAAAACGGGTTAATATATGAATCTGTGTGATTCTTTTATGAGCTATATATTCATATATGAATCAGTGTAATTCACATATCAACTATTTTTAACTGATTCATTTATAAAGTATATATTCATACATAAACATATGTAATTCAAATGTATGTTCAAATATGAACATGTATAATTCAAATGTATGTTCAAATATGAACATGTGTAATTCATATATTAACTATTTTAACTAATTCATGTATGAACTATACGCTTCATCCATAAAGTTGTATAATTTACATATTAACTATCTTTAAGTAATCACATATGAACTTGTGTAATTCATATATAAATCACGAGATCATATATGAACATGTTTGTTCTATTTAAAAGTTAAGAAACTACCCTGCTGTCTTCTACATACTTATACAAGGAATTATTTGTTACTCACAGTCAAAACCGCAAACGCTAACCGGATAAAGGCTAGGATCAGTTTTTCACTTTTCATTTTATTAGCACTTCTTATTTGAATCTCTCCCTATATAACATTCAGTATGAATAATGCATTATTCAGACTAAATTGGACATGTGTCATGCTCTCGATAACTCGATTGTCCTTACGTTCGCAATGAATAGAACAAACATTTTGACAATACCCTTAAATTATTAATAATTGAAAGAGAAATAACTATAGTTATGTACTATAATATGCTCGATTTTTTTTACAGAAACTCTATTTGATTGTGAGATTATCCGGCATAAGTTATCAACAAAGTGCTACACATAGTTTATATATCTCACAGTCAAATGAGACATATCATGATTTACACAACCCCTTCCAATAAAGTAATTAAGTGTCATTTAAGTTTATCAAGACAACACATGGATTTTATATAAATATGTTATAATATATTGTTAGACTAAAATTGAACAATTTATAAGTTTGTAAATATAAAATAAAGCAGGAAGATTCTCTAATGAAGTTACTTTTAATAGAAGTACAAAAACAATAATTTTATTTTGAGTAAATTATACTAGTTGTTCTTGTGGTTTGTCCGAAATTTTGAATTTGGTTTCTAAAGCGAATTATCTATACTAATTGTTCCTAACTTTTTGATTTCATAATGCTCGTAGTTTTGGAGTTAACATCTTTAGTCAACCACCTTTAGGTAGCCTTTACACAAACATGATTGGGCAGGACAAGACATGACAGAATTGGACAAAACTAGACATGATAAGAGAGTAGGGATAGACAACATTAGAGTCGACAAAACAAGTGTTCGTTTGGTGTTTGATACGACTAGGGTCGGACAAAGCAAAACTAGACAAGTTCCCTCCAAAAGGTATTTGATGATTTACATACATAAAATAGTTATAATAAAAAAAGTAAATAATCTAATTTATAAACTTTTTTACAAAGTAGCGTGGTGGTGGTCGACATATCTTAGAGGAGGTGTTTTTGACCAAAGTGGTGTTGGTAGTGATGGTGGAGTGGTGATGGTCAAAGGTACAAGTGGAGTTAGCAAAAAGAGCAGTGGTCGTTGTAGTCGATGGTGGTGGCAGTGAAAGGTGGTGGTTAGCGATCAACTGTGGTTGTGGAGGCGATAGAGAAGGTTATTGTGGTAGAGAAGGAGATGGAAGAAGCCAACGACGGTGGTGGTGATGGTGGTGGTGTGGTTGCGGATGTGGTGAAGGAGATTGTTGTGGTAGAGGAGGTGGTGGTGGTGGTGGTGGCGGTGGCGATCATAGACAATGATCGAGGGTGGTTGTGGAGGTGGTCGGTGGTGGTGGTCGTGGTGGTGGCGACGATGGACAATGACTGAGGGTGCTTGCAGAGGTGGTCGGTGGTGGTAGAGGAGGTTATTGTAATGATAGAGAAGGTAGAGTTGGCCGCCAGTGGTTATAGATGGCGGTAGTCGGTCGCGACTAGTGGCGGTGAATATTAAAACAAATATCATAACAAGATTACATATCAAACACTAGTTAATTAGTAATTTTATTTTTGGCCTCATTCCTATCCCATATGCTTCACCTATTTTAGTGGAACAAGAAAAATCTTTCTTTTATAACATCGCACAAAACGTGTGTTATGTCCCATTTCGTACCAAATGTAGTAGAATGAGTTTTGTTCCATCATGTTCTCTTCCATTTACCAAGAGGAACCTAAAATCAATACATTCTAAAAATTAATTGTGAGTTACATTTATCAAAAATTTAATTCAATCCTTAAGTAAACTAAATGGATCAAATTTATTAAATTAAAGTACTTATTAAATAAAAATATTTATACTTATTTAAAAAACTATTAAATTGAAAAAATAACTCTACTTTAGGTCCAAGTTTAGTAAAGTAAAATAAAGAAAATCTTTATAAGTTCACACATGTTTTGGTTGCACATCTTTACGCTAATTGTACTTAACTTTCAATGTTTAGCTAGAGATATATGTAAACTTTTTTAAATTTTATTTGTATTTGTATAACGTAAAAGTCATGTCGACAATTCAATGTTGTTTTTAAATAAGGGTAAAATTTTTATTTAATATGTACTGTAACTTAAGAAGTTGATTAATAATTTGGTATATAAAATAAATTTTTTTTAACCACCATTAATTTTAGAGTTTTTCACACTTTTTTTATAAGGTTCATCTAGGTTTTGCCAAAACTACATCCTTGACAATTTGGAAATTAAATTTTGGTCGTCTAAGGCTAAGCCTGGTCATAGGATGCCAACGCCTAGACTCGAACCAACCCGAGTGGAAGGGATATCCCACCATATCCCCCTAGGCCTTTTGCTAGTACGCTACAACTAGGGGTGTTCAGGAAACCAAAAACCCGAACTGAACCGTATGATGCGAAACCAAAAAAACCTATACCCAAGAAACCCGTGACCCGAAAAACCAAAAAATAAGGGTACCCGCTAAGTCACGGGTCAGGTTCGGTTCTCAAAATTTACTACTCGCGAGTACCCGCTCCACCCCCTATATATAGCTTATTAAGAAAAATATATTTCTTAATACTTCATAACAAAAAGTTACCAATCCTAAAAAAATCTCCGTCACATACCGTGTTTTCTTTGTTCACCCCCACGGTGATTGGTTTGTCGGTCAGATTTAGTCTAGATCGTCTTTGCATACCCGTATCAACGACAATCCCCATACTTTTATTTTCATTTTCTAATACTTTTTAGTGTTAATTGTTTTAGTTTGTCACAAAATAACTTCATTTTCTAGTATATATTTTGTGTACATCAAAATACTCGACAAAAAGCGGGTACCCATGAATCGAACCGTGGGTACCCGCTCCTTTTCTGTTCAGTTCGGTACCCGCCCCACACGATACGTTTCAAATAATAAAATGAGGTATCCGCTCCGTACATATGGTTATCAAAAATTTCACTACCCGCCCCGCCCCATCCAGCAAACACCCCTAGCTGCAACCCTATAATTTATCCAAAAACTGATTTGTCTCTCATAAAAATTGCTGAGGGTTGTTTAAACTTTACATACCACCATTGTTATAAAATTTAAAAAGACAAGAACTCTCAGTATAGATAATTCTAAAAACTAGGTCAAAATTACTATATATATGGGATTTTGGCCAAAATGCCCCAAGGGCACCCACACTTTAGCTATCTACCCCTTTTCTCTCTTCCTTTGCACCCTATGCCCCCACCATGAAGTTATGAGGTGAGTTATAACTCACCTACCGCTAAAAGACAAAAAAATCCAAGTTTTGACGAGGAAAAGTCAACAAAAAACGCAGTTATGTTAGCGTTATAACGCTGAGGGGCACAAAGTCAATAAAACGGTGGGTTTGACCGTCTTGGCAACGGAAGGAGGTAACGGACCGTTATAGCGGTCCCATAACGCACCGTTATGAGACCGTTATAACGGCATCAGACATAAAGCAGCGTTATTGACCGTCTTGTAATTGCGTTGACCGACGAAACCTTTAATTTTTTTGTTGACTTTTCCTCGTCAAACCCTTAATTTTTTTGTCTTTTAGCAGTAGGTGAGTTATAACTCACCTCATAACTGCATGGTGGGTGTCAAACCTTAAATTTTTTTGTCCTTTAGCGGTAGGTGAGTTATAACTCACCTCATAACTGCATGGTGGGGGTATAGGGTGCAAAGGAAGAGAGGAAATGGGTAGATAGCTAAAGTGGGGGTGCCCCTTGGGGTATTTTGGCCAAAATCCCCTATATATATACATTTATCAGGAACTCTGCTACAGTACATGTTCCCACAAGCACCGACCCGACCCGCCCGACCCGTCCGACCCGCGACCCAACCCAAACCCATCATTTCCTCTCACACTTTTTGACCCAAACCCGCCCCAAACCCGGATGTTGAGCCGCCTTAGATCCGCGCTCCTCCAGCCAATACCCACCTCCATATTTACAGTTTTGACCCCCTCAACTTATTTGATTTATTCACTTTATACCTTTAACTTTTCAATATTTCATTTTTCATTTTAGTCATATATCGTGTATTGGCAAAAAACGTTAAAAAAAATACATTTTAATTTTAACAAATTACTCCATTATATTCGTATCGTCGATACGATTGAAATGAGTCTAATATTGAATATTTTTTGACGTAGTTATTTTATTATATGCTATATATACGTTCCAACTTTGAACCGACCCAAATTCTATATTCATTTTCAAATTTACATATTAGCCCCCTAAACTTAAACTTTTAAGGTTTATTCACTTAATACCTTTTACTTTTTAATATTTTATTTTACGTTTTAATCATATATTGTTTATTAGCAAAAACCCGTTAAAAATACGCTTTCATTTTAACAAGTTACACCATTATATTCATATCATCGATACGATCGAAATGAGCCTAATATTGAATATTGTTTGATGTAGTTATTTTATTATATACTATATATACGCTCTAACCGGCCTGAATCCTATAATCATTTTCAAATTTACATATTAGTCTTCTAAACTTATAATATTTATTCACTATATACCTTTATTTTTCTATATTTCATTTTACGTTTACTCATATATCGTATATTGGTTGAAACATTTTAAAAAATACGTTTTAATTTTAACAAATTACGCCATTATAATCGTATCGTCGATACGATATAAAATATGATAAAAAAATACGTTTTAATGGTAACAAACTACGCATTATAATCTTATCGTCGATAAAATCAAAATGAGCGGGGGTGGGCAACCAGGGGGCCACTGAGTATTAATCCCAGGGGAGCACGCTTTAGATCTCGGTAAAAATTACCAAGAATGTAGTCTGAGCAAACCCAGATGAACCTTATAAAAAAAAGATCAAAATGAGCCTAATATTGAATATTTTTTTCATGTATTTATTTATTATATACTATATATATATGCTCTAACCGACCCGAATCATACCCACTTTTAAACTTACATATCAGCCCCTAAACTTATAATATTTATTCACTTTATATCTTTTAGTTTTCTATATTTCATTTTATGTTTTAGTCATACATAGCATATTGACTGAAATATGTTAAAGTGTCGATAGCTACTCTTCATGAACCCGGTGCGAAGCCCGGGCTTAGCAACTAGTTTTAAACAAATTAGAGGAGCAACCATTGTGATTTTGCTTTTGTTTTAGGAATAAGTCGTTAAAAAAATGTTATACTTAGTAACGGCTTCTAAACCTTATTTTACCCTTTGTCACATGTGTTGTATTCACCATTTATTAAATAATCAAATAAAACAAGAATAATATACTCGTCATTATAGCAGTCTTGTGTACTTTTTAACTAGAAGGTAAAGCTGTAGCTATGAAAAACATTTTAAATTTTGTTATTTTTAAAACAAACAATATACATATATAGAAGAAGAAGAGAAGTAATCTCCACCACTCATCCAGCCAATAAAGTGGCTTTGGCCGGTCACGGAGGACGTGATTCATGGAGGGTGGAGAAGATTCAAGAAGGGTGACTCGATCAAAGCTGCCTTTATTGACCGGATGAGTGGTGAAGATCACTTTTCTACTTCTCACACTTTTCATTTGAACCTAATACTATAGAAAAAAGTTCAAATGTGAATTTATTTTTCAATATAAATGTGAGGACCAATAAAATCATGCTACATGACAATCTGAGTCAACGCCTAAGCTTTATTCAATATGAATATCATGCACTCTGACGTGCATGCATGTAGAATGAATAAAGCTTAGGCGCAATCACTCTCAATTGCATGCTTAAGAGCATCTCCAAAATGGACAAATGGAGAAAATTTGAGATTTTTACCTAGATTATGTTCTAACAGCTTTCCCAAAACTTTCTTGAAAATGAAGAAAATAGGAAATAGAATAAGTTTTTCTCTGAATATGAGGGTAACTCCAAAAATCACTACCGTTTAAAATAACCAATAACAAAACCTTGAAAAACAGAATTTGGAGACAGATAAGTGGATTATTTTAATATTATAATTGATTTAAAAATCTCTAAATAAAGAAGCTGCCGGAAATTAAGACAATACTTTTAAGAGATTTTAACTTTTAATTCTTTATTTTAAAAAAAGTTAAAAAATCTTTTGAAAATGCTTTAAGAATTATTTAAACAAAATAAAACTTTTATTTACTTAAATAAAATATTAATATTTAAACTAAATATTGGCATGTACCATGATAATCGTTATTATCGTCACACTGATGAGTTTACATTTGAATATTGCTTAAAATAAATGGAACATATATATTATAAAATATGGAAAATATGACGTGCATTAATAAAAACTAATTTAAAACAGGATATGTTTCACTGAAAATTTCTATAAAAATTCCTCATATATTTACAATTAATAATAAAAGATTGCAATTAAAACGGTTAGAGTGATGTGATCAGCCACATGCGTGTCTGAAAACGATTCTTCTTTTTCTTTTTTAGTTTTTGGGTGTCAACAACTGATGCGTTGTTTACAGCTGTACCCGATTCAGAACTATGAACACTATGCTTAATATTTCAATTCTCACACCCTCATCTTTCTATACATTTCACTTTTACCCCCTTAAAAGCCTCTTTTCTTTCACATTCTATCATTTGATTTATTTTGTACTAAGGATCCGTTTGGTTTGTCGTAATGAAATGGAAAGGATTGCATTTTATGTAGCGACTTGGATTTGCAGGGATTTCGATTTGGGAGGATTTGAAATCCTTTTGTATGTTTAATTTGGAATGAATTTAAATTCCCATGATTCATATAAAGGAATTACTAAAAAATATATAAATAATTAAATTACTTTTTTTAATTGATTATTAAAAAACAATTTTTAACATATTTTAAAGCATTGTTGTATTCAAATCTTACGAAATCTCTCGAAATGATACTCCTCCTTGAGATTTCAAAATATTATGTTTGAGGAATTTCAAATGAATCCTGGTATTGTTATATCCAAATCCTATGAAATCTCTCTTAATTCATTTCATTCTAGCAAATCTAACGGCGCTTAAGTTCTTCATATGTCTTAGAAGTCAAACTATGATTTATGAATTATACTTTATTTTTGGTTTTATATTTTATGTTAAGGGTCTTATCATTAGTTTTGTTTGTATTATTTAAGGTAATCTTTTGAATTGAAAATGATAATAAAATGTAATATTTTATTTATGGTTTTCTTAAAGGTGATGATAATAATGCTTGGTTTTTAAATAGAAAGACAATAAAGTGTTTTGATGTATATTTATAAAGTTATGATATTTGGTTGCTAGTTAATTTAGTAACATGGTTTCTTAAATAAAAACCAAGTAAAATGTGTTAAGCTAGGGTTGTTAAAATGTAATTTGAAATTCTATACTTAGGCTTTGTTTGGCAAGCATAAGCTAGCTTATAAGCTAGCTGATAAGCTAGCTTATAAGCTAGTCCATCCAAACATGTACCAGGAAGCTAGCTTATCAGCTAGCTTATAAGCTAGCTTTTTGAAACGCTACTTTGAGTAGCTTATGAGGAGCTTATTGTAGCTTTTTCCAGTTATACCCTTATTAATATTAATTATTAAATTCAAATATACCCTTTTTGGTCATTTTACATACTCATAAGCTAGTTTTTGCCAAACATAATTTGTTCAACAGCTAGCTTATCAGCTACTAGCAAGCTTATCAATCAACAGCTAGCTTATCAGCTATCCGCTAGCTTATCAGCTACCAGCTAGCTTATAAGCTACCCTTGCCAAACATAGCCTTAATGTATCCTATATATAAAAGATATGATCAAATGTTGTACTTTAAAAAAGTTATCATATTTTCTTTGGTTCAAAATCTCTCAAATTATCTCTTCCTCTCTTAAATAATGTCTTGCCCTCTCCCTCCAAGGCTGTGTTTGGCAAAAATAAACTAGCTGATAAGCTAGTTTATAAGCTAGTCCATCCAAACATGTACCAGAAAGCTAGTTTATAAGCTAGCTCTTTGAAACGCTACTTTGAGTAGCTTATGAGGAGCTTATTGTAGCTTTTTCCAATTACACCCTTATTAATATTAATTATTTAATTCAAAGATACCTTTTTTGGCCATTTTACATACTCATAAGCTAGTTTTTGCCAAACATAATTTGTTCATAAGCTAGCTTATCAGCTACTAGCAAGCTTATCAATCAACAACTAGTTTATCAGCTACCAGCTAGCTTATAAGCTACGTTTGCCAAACATAGCCCAAGTCTTCTCTTTTCTCTCATCTCTCATCTCTCATCTCTCAAGCAAGGATAGTAATGAGCAAGATTGTTGAGACTAGCCTAATTCTTGATGTTACTAGTACGAACATTGCAACCAAGGATGTGCTTCTGTTATTCAAGAACTATAAGACATTTGGTGAGTTAAATAGAACTAGATGGCTACTATTGATTTGATGAAATATATCAATAAGAAATGATCAAAAAGGATAGTAACGAGTAAGATTATCATTGTTGGAGGATCTCTCCGTAATATTTCTATAAAGAAGGGTATCTTTGTTGTGTAGCTTATTATATCGAGCAAATGAGGAAGACATCCAAACCCTCGATAGAAGATGCATATGAGGCCTTCGAAGCAAAGGGTAGACCTCAATCAGGGCATGTGGTGGCACGTGCCACCGCTGCATTGTCTTGTCGTAATGGAAATAAAATTATGTTTTATCAAGGGTGCTACCATAAGATTTTGATTGTGTGCTCCTACATTGATTGAAATTTAGTTATTGGTTGAAGCTTCACTGGGCAAAGTTGCTTATCATCGTTGAAATAATATCTCTTGTTTTTGAGGTTGAGGGTTCAAGTCCTCCTTTAGTAGATTTTTAGCTTATAAGTTTTGGATACATTTTTTGAAAAGTTGGTGGGAAGCAATAACAACAAGACTTGAACCTTTAGCCTTCCCTTACAAGGGAATAACCAACCAATTAATCTACACTTTTGTATGGAAATAGTAAATTTCTTTTGATCCACGTGTCCACCTAGTTTTCGAACATTTAAAGGTGGCAAGCCAGGTGGAACGCACAAAGTTAGCCATGTGGCTAAATGCAATGTTGGCCAACCCATGAAACATTGATGTCTAGATTAGTGAGCTTTTGACGTGCCTTGGTTTAAATTCTTAATAATATATGATGATTTTTGGATATTAAATGTCCCATCTATTTACCCGGTTAGAGCTCGATAGGTTTTTGATGTAAAGCTTCGCCCAATCTTATGTTCTCAATATAAATCCATTAATAATAACCATCCACTTGTTGAACATCACTATATGAAACAAACACCTTGACTTATGAACCAGACATAACAAAGTTAAATTAAATAAAAGAACATCTATTCAACTATTGTCAAGTAAAGATTGAACACTATCGGGTACTATCAAATAACCATCGACTATTTTTAAAGCTAAATGGATGATATATTTTTCGACATTTATCTTCAACCTAACTTTATTACATCCATAACACTATTTAACACCAGTGTACTTACATAACCATAAAGAGTAATATTTTTGGTGGTTGTCATTGGTTAGGGATGTGCTAAAAAGTAAAACCTCAATCAATCAGTTGAGAGAGAGAGAGAGAGAGAGAGAGAGAGGGAGGGAGAGAGAGGGAGGGAGGGAGAGAGAGGGGGGAGGGGGGTGGAGATGGAAAATAAGTCAATAAGAATGAAGAGAAGGGAGAGATACTTTTGGAATAAAAAAGAAAGCATATTTTCCTAATAGTTGAATATCAGAGCATATTTTTTTTATATATGTTATAGATGACTTAAGCTTAGAAACTTAAATTTTCCTCTCAAAAACATGAGATTGAACATGAAGTATGTTACATTTCGTTACAATTAACCATTTCTTGATGTTGCCATGTTGGAATTGAATTTGGAATGGTACTCGTAATTGGTAAAGATTGACAGTTTTATGTGATAGCCTATTTTTTGAATCTATTCACACAAAAGACCACTAGAATTTTACGATTTCATAGTCTTTATAGAATCTTATAGTGAACGCTACTTGAAAGAATGTTGGCATGTTGACTTTGAGAAGAAAAAGCCTTTCTAACAAAGACCGATTCCTTTAAATGTAGAAAATCATGAATACTATTTCTTGCATCCCATGCATATCCTCTAACGTTCTTAACAATATTTCAAGTATGTTTTGAACAATTCATGATTTACTATTATAACAATATCTTTAAGATTATAAGTGAAAACAAGATCAAACTAAAAGAGATCTCACTTTCAACAATAAAACTCCACTATCAACCAGACAAATTAATTTTAAAGAAGAACAATAGCATACAAATTTTTTGACCGTTAAAAAACTATAAAGCAATTCTACGAAAAGGGTATGTCACCATCCCTAAACCATTCCCATGTACCAGTCTTGCAAACCATCACGAATAAGTACATTGTTGTCTAATACCTGACCTCCCACTCATTTTGCAAGATCCTTACCAACTAGACTAAAGCGCCGAAGATCTTAGAGCATCTCCAACCCCAACGGAAAAAAGGGCATATTGGTGGGGTCGTAGACATCAAAATTGGCCTCATCTCCAACCACACGACATATTTGTCGTTTGAACAGCAGAACAATTTATTTCCCTTTCTCTCCCATCCCCAGCAAAACTGATTTTTCTTTGCCCGGTCATTTGGATTTGGTAGACGGTAAAAACGCTATTTTTAGCATACGATTAAAGTTGTTCTTAAAAAGTAGGCTCATCAAACTTGTGGATACAAACAGAAAAAAACATAGTCAAAGGACCAAAATGAAATAGATATAAAACTAAAATCTTTTTATGTAAACTTCTCTTCTCTCTCATTTTGTTAAGTGCTTTGTGTTTAGTACGCAGCAAAAAGAGTAATAAAATCATAATTTTTCTCACTTCCTCCGTCTATTTTCCTCCCAAAATAATTCCTTCTTTTTCTCTCTCTCTCTCTCTTCCCTTCTCTCTCACATGTTCATTCGGTGATTATCTTTACAAATTAAAAAAAATTCCCAGATACATTCATCCAGACATATATCCGTATCCAAATATTTATATTATATACACACACATATATATATACATAATCTTGAAAATTACACACCCAGATATAGTATATTTCTTTTATACATATGGGTTTCTCGTGATCTGTGCAAGACTTTCTTGGTGGGTTTGGTGTTTACTTCAATTATTGATCATACCCATCTCCCAAGATCGATTTCTACATTATAAAAGATTTGATCATTTATACCAAAAAAATAAAAAAAAACAAAAAGAGTTATGTTTAAAGAAGTTTCAGTGACTAATGGAATGAAGTTTTGTGGAGGGTTGTTTTGTGTGGATTGGAGTAATTGCAGGTTTAAAAGCTGCTGTTCCTATTCCTCCTGCTTTTTGGGGTTTTGAAAGAAACAGAAGAATTTTTGAGATAGTATAAAGGTAAATAAAATTCCCTTTTTTTTGTTTTTGTTTTTGGTTTTCCCATAACTGGAGTCTCTTTCTTTTTTGGTTCTAAAAATTTATACTTTCTTACAAAATGTTCTGTTTTAGTGCTCATTTTGTTGTAATTTCAATTTTTTTGTAGCTTAAGATCAAATTTTCATTTGAGTTTGAAAAAGTCAAAAGGTGTTGGTGAAACCAAACTTTTTTGACTTACTATATTCAAGAGTGGACTCTTGGATTTGGGGTTTATGAGTTAAAGACCATTTGGTTTGTTTTTGTGTTTGGAATGATTATTGGGTTTTACTTGTGATCATGTTCTGCAAAAATGGAAGGTGTTTGTTCTTGGGTTGTTTTTGATTTTATTTATATTTTACATAGGGTTTGTCTATTTTTTTAGTGGATTATAGTTTTATATTTGTGTATTGCAATGCTATCACTAGTGTAACAAAAAGGAAAGAAGTGGAATTAAGTGTTGTATGCATATTAGTTAGATTTTTTGAGGCTGCAATTTTTAGGAAGAAACTTGCCCAATGAAGTGATGCCTATTTTCAAGATTTTGCAATGGGAAGGTTATTTGCCTTTTATTATTGCGGATTGTTGCATCTCTATATGCTAAAATCCTTCTCATACATATCAACGTCTGAGGTTATTTTTTATATTATTAATGTATGATTTCACTTGATTTTTAACCTATATAAGGGTGTAAATAGCATTACCCGTATTGCTATTCTAGTTATACTCAATTTTTGATTCATCAAATGTAGGCAATGTTTCTTGATCTTGAAGAGATGCCTTATTTTCAAGACTTGTTTTAAGGGTTCTAAGGCTTTAGTGTTGTTTTCTAGAAACCTTGATCTTGAATGTGGAAGGAAAGGGAATGAAAAAAGTGCCAACATTTGAATAAATTAGTAAATTTATAAAATTATTAGACTTTTTCATATTGAAGGGTATATATGTAAAGTTGACATATTTTCATTTCTTGCTCTTTCTTGTTCAAGAACAAAAAAATACTTATTTCTTTTTTTTTTCCCTAATTCAAGAACACAATCAAGAAGTGAAAAGTTATGGACTTTGAGCATTGAATGAATATATTCCTTTTCTTTCTTATGCTTCTTTAGATTTGATCATGTTGAAATGACCAATAGTTTTACTTGCAAGAAGTAAGAACCGAAACCGAAAAGATTCTCGACAATCTTATACCGTTTATCTCGCAGGTTTTGACCTCATAATTTCTTGACGATTCGATGGGGAATCACTTGTGACGAGAATGGATCCCCAAGCTTTCATCAGGCTATCAATCGGTTCACTCGGATTACGATACTCAGAAACGCATCCCAAATCCCCAAAACCCGGAATCCAGGCTTTCTCCTCTCCATGCACATGTGAAATTCGTCTCCGAGGTTTCCCACCTCAAACCACGACAATCCCGCTCTTATCTTCCCCTGAAGCCGCGCCGGATTCCCATAACATCGCCTCGAGTTTTTATCTAGAAAAATCTGACTTAGAAGCATTACTTGCTCCCGGGTGCTTCTATACTCCGCACGCCTGCCTAGAGATTGCGGTGTTCTTGGGCCGCAAGGGATCCCACTGCGGGGTCGGGGGTAAGCGGCAACAAGTTGGAACGTTTAAATTGGATGTGGGTCCCGAATGGGGGGAAGGTAAGCCGGTCGTTCTTTTTAGCGGTTGGAAGGGCATCGGGAAGATGAAGCAAGAGACTGGGCGATTTGTGGCGGAGCTTCATTTGAGAGTGAAATTGGATCCGGATCCGAGATATGTTTTTCAGTTCGAAGATGAAACGAAATTGAGTCCTCAGATTGTTCAGATTCAAGGGAACATTAAGCAGCCGATTTTCAGTTGCAAGTTTAGTCAAGACAGGTGAGTTTACTTGCAAATACAGTGGTCATGTTGGCAAACTAGATGATAAGATTGTTAGTTGTTTGGCTAGTAAGCTAGCTGTTTGGCTTGTAAGTTAAGCTGATTAGAGCTTCTTATCAGCTAGTTCTAGCCATTTGGCTAGTTATACGCTAGTTCTAGCCATTACGGCTTCCTTCTTATAAGCTAGTTTAAGCCATTTGGCTGGCTAGCTAGCTAAGCTAGTTATCGGCCGATAAGTTAGCTAGTCTTTTGACTTATAAGCTAGTTTTGGGTATCAGCTAGCTAGCTCTTTGGCTTATAAATGGCTGACCGGCTAGTTGTTAGTGGAAAAGCTAAGCTGATGGCTTACAAGCTAGTTAATTAGCTTATAAGTAATCTAGTTTCTTTGATGATGAATGGTTGATCAGTTAGCTTGCTTTTTGACTTATAAGCTAGTTCTAGCCATCAGGTAACTAGTTGTTGGCTGATAAATGGCTAGTCAGCTAGTTGTAAGCCAAAAAACTAGTTGTTAGCGGATAAAAAGTTGATTGAGAAACTACTTGATAGCCAACAAACAAGTTGCGTTTGATAAAAATTGTACCGACTAGCTAATAAGATAGCAATTTATAAAACTGTGAAACGTCAGGGGCTTTGGAGTAAATTATGTAAAATATAAGGGCATTTTTGGAAAAGAAGTAAAACTATAAAGTTAAAGCTTATTGCAACAATGTCTCAAATAGTTTTTTTTTTTTTTTTTTTTTTTTTTTTTTTATATATATATCATAAGCTAGTTTATATTTCCCAATAAACTTAATAAATTAGCTTATGGTTGTCAAACATGAACGATGTAATACTAGTTTTTTTAATCTAAGTCCTCGACTTTTTCTCGTAAATTTATGCAGGGTGCCGCAAGTAGACCCGTTGAACAACTATTGGTCGAGTTCCGGTGATGATTTGGATCAAGAACTGGAAAGAAGAGAAAGAAAAGGATGGAAAGTAAAAATCCACGATTTATCGGGTTCGGCCGTGGCGGCCGCATTCATGACCACACCCTTTGTCCCTTCAACCGGATGTGATTGGGTGGCCCGATCGAACCCCGGCTCGTGGCTCATCGTCCGCCCGGACGCCTTCCGGCCCGAAAGCTGGCTCCCCTGGGGAAAGCTCGAGGCCTGGCGCGAACGCGGCGGCATCCGCGACTCCATCTTCGTCCGTTTCCACCTTTTATCCGACGGCCAAGACGGCGGAGAGCTCCTGATGTCCGAAGTACACATAAACGCCGAACGTGGCGGCGAGTTCCTGATCGACACCGACCGGCAGGCCACCTCGAGCTCCAACGTCCCGAGCCCGCAAAGCAGCGGTGATTTCGCGGGATTGAGTCCGGCAGGAGGCGGTGGGTTCGTGATGAGTTGTCGGGTACAGGGGGAAGGGAAGAGGGGAAAGCCGGTGGTTCAGCTCGCGATGAGGCACGTAACGTGTGTAGAGGATGCGGCCATTTTCATGGCGTTAGCGGTGGCGGTCGATCTGAGTATCGAGGCGTGCCGGCCATTTCGGAGAAGGGTGAGGCGGGGGAACCGGCATTCGTGGTGAATTTGAAGTTTTTCCTTATGTTTGGATTATTGGTGTAATATCATCTGACATATTTGTACAGGATTTCAGTTGTTTCTACTACTTGGATAACTTTCTAATCAGATCTATGGGATTGGCAGGCAGGGGTTAAGTTAGTAATGTGATTGACTACAAGTTTAATGGTGATCTCTGACCTTTGATTTAGTTCATATCCATGTTTTTAGATGGACTGAAACTTGCAATTTTGGAGTTTTAATATTAAATCCACATCTTTGATACCATTTTATTAAGGCTATGTTTGGTAAGCTAGTTGATAAGCTAGAAGTTGATTAATAAGCTAGCTTATGAATGACTTATGTTTGATAAAAAATAGCTTATAGATATTTAAAATGATGAAAAAGGGTATATTGAGGTATTAATAATTAATAGTAATAAATGTATAATTGAAAAAAGCTATAAAAAATTCCAAAAAGCTTAACTTCAAATAGCTTATATCAAAAAGCGTATGTTTACTGAACAATGCCTAAGTTATCATTCCTTGTTTGTTCTAAAAGAAAATATCTTTTGAAATCTTTCATGTCTGAAAATTAGAAGGCCGTTAGGATAACAATTTGTTTTATTTTTAAGAAAGGTGTGAAAACCTTTTACGGTCCTCGGAATTTTTAAGAGGTGGACCATTCACCTCTTATTTTTTAGATGTAGGGTCTGTTTGTTTTTTCAAAAAAACCTCTGAAAAGCTCTGAAGTCTGATTCGGTCAAACATTTGGAGTTTCAGACTGTTTGTTTTTTTTCAGACTTCAGAGGCACCTAACACTGAAATTGCTCAGAATCAAAAAGTGATACAAAGCCCTCTGAAAACACTTCTGAAAACACTTTCTTCTCAGAGCCTATCGCTTCTGTTCCACCCCCAAACTTTACGTCATCGGAAACCTCCGCCGCTGCCGGTCGCCGCTCTTCTCCGCCGCCGCTTGTTGCCGCTCTTCTCCGCCGCCGCCCGTCGCTGCTATTCTCCGCCCGACCCTCTTCTCCGCCCAAAACCTCTGCTGCACCCCCCCCCCCCTCTTCTCCGTCTCCGCCCAACCCTCCTCTCCGCCCAAAGCTTAAATCCACCTTGACTTTGAAGATGAAATGGTGCAGGAAAAGCAAAGATAGAGTAAGGATGAAATGGGGCAGGAAACCCTTTAATCTATTGATCCTATTCTTTGATCTGATTGATTCACCTTCTATCTTTGATTTCCTTTCCATTTTCTTCAACAAATCTTACCATTATATGAGGTAATTTCCTAATTTTGAAACCCTTTATTTTTGGAATCACCCATTTGGGGTTTTTGATTTTGATTTTTTCTATCTCACCTTCTATCTTTGATTTCCTTTCCATTTGGGGTTTTTGATCGATTCACCATTAACCCATCTGTTGTATGGAAAAGGAATTAATGAGGGTTTTTGATTTTTTTTACTGTTATTAGTGAGATAGAAAAAAAAAGTCTTGTAGCTGCAGATTCAAATTTCATATTTTAGAGGTTAAAAAATCAAACAGTCTTGTATGATCAGATTTCAGACTTCAGCACCATGTCTGACTTTTCAGATATGAAATTAGACTTCAGACTTTAGACCTTTAAAAAACAAACAGCCCCGTAAAGTCAGACTTCAAACCTCTAATAAACAAGCGACACCTAGTTTTGATGGTTCAATCACATTTGTGTATGACTTTCTCCGTCCCAAAATTATTGTCCAGTTTTGACTTTTGATATTCTTTCTTTCTCAACTTTGACCTTAAATATTTTTGTTTGTGTTATAGAATATTTGTTGAAAATTATACCAATGAAAATACATTATAAACACAACTCATTCATATATTTTGCATCTCGTATTATATAACACAAAAAAAAAAAATTTAAGGTCAAAGTCGAAGAAAAAAGTCATTCAAAAGTCAAAACTGGACAATAATTTTAAGACGAATATAGTACATCTAGCTAGTATGTTTTTGCTATCACATTCATGATCGTTTAGATGTATCCTTTTTATAGAAGTGTCTATTTTTAGGTATCATATTGTGTACCTTTTGTTATTTATTGATGGAATAAGTTCACCGGAGGCTGGAGAGAGAGGAGAAAGGAAATTTTTAGAATACGTCAAATACCCTTTAATTTTAATTTCAGCCAAAATTACTAAATTTAATAATTTCTTAATTTATCCTTTAATTGCGGACAAAAGAAAACAAAAATACTCCTCTCAAATCTTTACAGGTTATTCATCATTAATAATGTAATATTCATTATAAATAGTGAATCAATTTAACATTGATAATGATCGTTTATTATCCATCATGAACGTTCATTTTTGTTATTTATGTTGAAAGTGGACATCGATACAAGTGTTGCGCTCTCCTTATCCTATGCTCACAATCGAAAGTCGGTTTGCAATTGAACTTCTCTCTCTATACAACACACGCACACGCGCGCGCACACACACACACACATGTGTGTGTGTGTATATATAGAGAGAGAGACTTAGGTTCACGTGAGACTAAACTGTTTCTGTGAGACCGGTGAGACCAAGACTTTACTCATGAAACTTCGAAGCAAAACACACAAAACACTCTGAAGGTAAAAAAAATCCGAGCATTCTTAGTGAAAAACACTGTCAACATAAAAAAATCCAAACCTATATAGAAAAACACTATGAAGGTAGAAAAATTCCGAACCTTCACAGTGATAATGTTGTGAGAGTAAAACAAATTCGAACCTTCATAGTGAAAAACACCGCGAATGTAACATTTACTGTTTTTTCAATATGAAGGTCCGAATTTTTTTTACCTTCACAATGTTTTGATGTGAAGTTTCATATATATTGTTTTGGTCTCACCGGTCTTACGAAAACAGCTTGGTCACACGTGAACCTTACCCTATATATATATATATATATATATAGAGAGAGAGAGAGAGAGAGAGGTGAGATCAAGCTGTTTCCGTGAGAATGGTAAGACCAACATTTTTTACATGAAACTTCACAGCAAAACACTGTGAAGGTTAAAAAAATCTAACATTCATCATAAAACACTGTAAATGTTACATTAAAGGTGTTTTTTGATGTGAAGGTTCGACCTTTTTTTTTTACATACACAACATTTTTGTTGTGATGGTTCGAATTATTTATTTGTTACCTTCACAGTTTTTTGAGCTGTGAAGGTTTCGTTTTTATACATTGTTTTGAATTTTTTCTTCGATAGTGTTTTTTAGTATATTGTTAGATAAATGCTCGAATTTTTTTAACATTCACAGTGTTTTGTTTTGAAGTTTCATGTAAAAAGTGTTGGTCTCACTGGTCTCACGAAAACAGTTTGATCTCACGTGAACCTGACCCTATATATATATATATATATATATATATATATATAGAGAGAGAGAGAGAGAGAGAGAGAGAGAGGAAAGTTCAAATGTGAACCACTTTTTGGTTGTGAACGTGAGGACAGCCCAGAGTGCGCCACGTGCCAATCTAAAATTTCGTCGACTAAGCTTATGCATACTGCATAACGCTATCATTTAGACTGAATAAAGCGTTATGCAGTATGCATAAGGCTTAGTCGCACTCGGACGCGGCGACTTAGCCGCGAGTTAGCTTTATTCAAGCCTTATTCAGTTTGCATAATAACGTTACGCAATATGAATAACGCTAACCCGCGAGTTTATGCAGACTAAATAAAGCTTAACCCGCGGAAGTCAGATTGCCACGTGTCGCACTCTAGGCTGTCCTCACGTTCACAACCAAAAAGTGGTTCACATTTGAACCCACCCCTATATATATAACTTAAAATAAGAAGTGGTAAAAAAATGTGCAATAGAGAAGTTGTAACACCCCAAAAATTGGAGTCAACAAAAACTATCATTCAAATAGAAAGATGGTATAGTAATGTACGCCACGGCGCGAGCCCTTCCCAAAATAGGGGTATAAGTAGTGTATAATTACAATGTTTGTAATTCTAAGTAAAGAATACGACAACCGTCTAGTCTAAATCCTATCTAGGAAAAAGACTACAAAAAGGGTTGTCAGAATCTATCAATGTGCGCGCGGTCTAAAGGACCGGACTCTTCACCCGTCCCCCAAAGCTCACTCTTTAATTTCCGGCTCCTACTTGGGAACCGCGTCCCTAGTACCTGAGAGACACATCGACACCAAACAAGTGTTAGGCTAAAGGAGCCTAGTGAGTTGTATCAATAAAACAACATACACATAAAAGCATGTTAAGACACGTGAGAGGTACGAGAGTGCATTAATAACAAAATGCATCATATTAACCGGAATATCTTTTATCTTTGAAAACTGTGGGAGCGACCCACTTTCACCAAGAGCCGCATACTATCCCTGCTCGTAAAGAGCTGCATACTATCCCTGCTCGTAAAGAGCTGCATACTATCCCTGCTCGTAAAGAGCTGCATACTATCCCTGCTCGTAAAGAGCTGCATACTATCCCTGCTCGTAAAGAGCTGCATACTATCCCTGCTCGTAAAGAGCTGCATACTATCCATGCTCGTAAAGAGCTGCATACTATACCTCGATGTTGGATTTAGCATAGCATCATTAACAGAGGTACATATAACGAGGGTCTCAAGCCCTTTACCTCGTTTCCCATAACCCAACATATTCGGATATCACATCCTTTCGTATAATTTCATAGTATGTATACTTTCAAGTATTCCACATAATTACATTCATTCCACCATCTCATGGATTTGTCACATATTATAGGCGTATACGATATCCTACCACACGTATAAGTCATATAACCCATATCATTCATGTAAGCATAACACATCATACGTTTCATGGAAAGCTCTAACTCAAACTGATAAGTAATTTATATCAAAACCACATTCGTCCATGAAAACAAACAAGGAATATGAAATCATCAAGATGATGTGCCCTCAGTTTTAACAAAAAGGTTTTAACAACTCACCTCGGGCTTGTAAAGCCGAAAGCCCCAATTTTCACCAAGGGCCCTAGCTTAAAACTTGAGCAACACCTAAACTGATAAGGAGTTAATTCCTTGAATTAGTTCTCTAACCACATCATCCAACATTAGGTCTACACTTTAAAGCCATATAGAGAACTCACCTTGAGGGTTTGTAACCCAAAAATCCCCAAATCCAAGATCTAGGTCAAATATGTGAACAAACCTAGAAATCAAGTAAATCGGACCGTAGGTTAGTTCCATAACTCCTATTACAAAGATTAACAAACCTCAAGTGGTTTAGATAAGCTTACCTAGCCAAATCTTGAGTAGAGAACCCTAGATCTTGAAGAGCTCAAACCTAGCAACAATGGAGGTGGAAGATGAGGTGAAGAAGATGAGGATAGAGGAGATCTAGCCACCCAATATTGCTAACTTGAGGTATCAATCCATCCTTGTAGTCTTGAAGAGCTTGGAAAGAGGAGAAGAACGCAAAAAGAATCACCAAAATCGGAGTTGTAGAGAGAAAGTTATGAAGAAATGAAGAAGATGGCTCAAAATGCGTTTTTCAGGCCTGACCAGCGCTAACGGCGGGTCCGACCCGCGGATTGACCCGCGGCTGACCCGCCCTTACTCTGAAACCCTCCTGAAACCCATGTGGTTCACTGTTTTGGCCATAACTTCTTCGTTATAGCTCCAATTTCGATTCCGGAAGAACCGTTGGATTCGTATTTCAATTTCCCATCCAACAAGACCATAAAATCTAGGTTTTGATCAAAAGTCCTATTTTTCATATTCTCTTAAAAGATAAGTTTTACACAGATTCGGATTCGCATTTGTCCAGAAATCACGGGTGTTACAATCCTCCCCACCTAAAATAAAATTTCGTCCTCGAAATTACGCCTCTTGCCCGAACCACAACTGATAACCTCATTCAATCGTTTCCCCAAAACTAGACGACTATGCTCTCCCCATACCAGTCGGTTAGACTAGCACTAGACTTAATTAAATACGCAATGTCAGCACCGATACAACATTCTAACTTAAGGGTAGTTCATCAAACCACCACAAGTCACTACAACATGCCTTTCTTTCGAAACATGACTCGTTTTATAAAGATAGGGTCACTAGAATAAGCAACCTTGGTTCCTTGCACAACTTAACAAACCAAGTCGACTAAAGTTTTCGGTTCAGGGTGCTATACATCATTCGCCTCCTATTAAAGTCGATCACTCGGCTAAGAGTTACTTTACTACTAAGAAATGTCTCAGCATTCTTGCTCACGGTGTCTAGCCGTCGTTATTACTCCTTAGGGAACTCGAATTTCGTCTACTCGTCCATGGGTACCATAAAGAAGGTAAACTTATTCACTTAGCAAATCGTTCATCATCACTAGATCCTTACATTCTCGAATCCGTATTACCAAAACTTTTCCAAACATCCTATCGTCTGCAAAGAAATCGTACTTGACGTCTTAGATGATTTAGGTAAAACATCCCAAGCGATACTCCTGCCTAAACTCATCTTAATTTAATCAATACGAGCCACCATTTGGCCGCTTTAACACTTATTGTCATACGATGAATTTCTCACTTAGTTTGACATGTAGTGCCACTATCCCAAACATAACACTCCTACTCCTTACAAATCAATTATAAGCAACGTTTTCAAGATCACTTTACACTCTTAAAAGGTTTATCTCTCTATGGCAATTTAACATATTGGTATCTTGCACCTTTCACACGGCATGCAATGCCCTTAGCAAAACACAACATCACCACTCTTGTACTAATGATACCGTTTTCTCGATTCTTAGCTACACAATTCAACTATTAATCCATTCACGCAATCACCATCCTACTACGTCCTCTATAATCACAATTTGGAAAGTTACTTAGTACACACGACCATTATTGTTTCTTCTAAACCACTTATACCAAGGTAAGTATCGCCTCACGAAAACCTCCCAAAACAAGGTCACTTAATCCGCCCGAACAAGTCTCATTCTAGTCGGTTCGCTACAATTTCTTAGAAACACGCTCTAACAACCTATAGGACTTCTTCTTGTAATAGCCGGTATGCACATCGTACATCCACTTAGGTGGTACTAACCAATTCCCCATACTTAGACTCGGCCACATAACAATGCCTTTGCCTAGTTACTAACAGATTTCCTTCTAGATAAGGGTTTCCAGTCGGACCACCCTTCTTCCCGTGATCATGGGCAATACGGTGCTCCCCAACAACACTCTCGTAAGCGAGAGATATAAACTAACTCCCTATGTAATCTAGTTTCGATCCACAACGCGCACAACACTACTCCGTCCAATTTTCCAAGTGTCACTCCACTATAATAGCATGCTCATAAAAGGTAGAACCAAATTAATTCATGTAGCACATTGAAGGATAGCATGCAATCAGTTCGCACATAGGCATCGATTTTCAACCAAAATTTTTGTACATCAAGGAATTCGATAACTCCAAAATTATGCATGGTAAACATTTATCGCAAGCACACAATCGGATACAAGCACACATGTATTTTACATAAAGACTTGACAACAACGGCATGACGCATATTCTCGGATAGTGTGAAGGCACATAGAACACATAATTTATACCATATTAATCGTACACCACTTCAACCCCAAAGCTCTAAGTGCTTGCTATGACCCCCAACTAGTCTTACCAAGAGACAACTAATTTCGTGCCGAACACCTATGAGTCGCACTCCTAGAGTTCGACAATATTCGGGCTACTTAACGAAAATTCAACTCGAATTTGTACGCTTAAGGCTACTCATCGAAAATCAACCCTCATAACAAGAGGTCCATAATATGACAGTCAACCATGATAGACCTCTCAGGCTCAACCTTCTTAGTGACCACTAACAAACTAACCGTCATGCGACATGGGTTCCCAACCAATTCTTGTGACACCTAGTAGTCCCAACAACCACGACATACTTAAGCGTAAAAGCATCAAATACAACAAAGTCCTAAAGTTCGTCGCCGTGCAATTACTAATCCAAGGGCCTAAAGTTCGTCGCCGTGCTTTTAGAACTCAAAGCTCATAATTGAGCTATTTAAATCGAGTCTTATAACCAAACTAAAAAAAATCAAAGCTCGTAACCGAGCTGTTTAGAAATCAAAGCTCACAACCGAGCCATTCTAGAAATCAAGTTCATAACCGAACCCTTTTAAAAAATCAAAGCTCATGATCGAGCTATTTTAGTAATCGAGACTTGTTTCCCCAAATTCTTATAGTCAAACCGAGCAATAGCTCTAAACTCAATAGACTCAAAATTGACAGTTTTAAAGTAATTTTATTTAGTTCACTCCATTAGTGTGGGTGTAACCCACGAAGTCATTTTGACCAAAAACCCAACACAATTTAACAAAACAGTTACCCAAGTGGGTCCATACCTTTATAAATCTCGTTTAAGCGATAAATTACGTGGAAATGTATTTATAATCCTTGTAGTTCAATTTATCTCAAAATCTCATAAACGAGTATTTTATTAAAATTCATTCGATAAACGCGTCTGGTAACAAACTCGACAACCGTTTGATTAAAGATAACTTTATGGAACACACAACGTTTTGGAAGATCATTGTTTTGGCATGTACGCCATTTTTGCAAATCAATTTGGAAATATTCACGTGATAAAAGGACCACATTGTATAAAAACACTACATAATTCGTAGGCTACCTATTCCGCCAAAGTTATCCACTTACATTCTTCATCCATTATCATCGGTGTTCACATTCATCTAAGCGATCTCATCTAAAGGATGAGTCCTTTATGTCGTGCTAGATAACACATTCCAAGTCTTACATTGATAGATTCATCTCTTAGACTGGATCTTATACTTCTATCCTCGATATTGCCTAGGGTGTCTCCACATGTTCTTACCCCATACTATTTCAAGGTATGGGCCTTTCTCAACTAACCGTTCGACCTCCGGTCGATTACGAGTCAACCTATTTTATCTCGACATCCGATCTTAGGTTATAGCTATTCAGTTCCTCTTACAACCTTCCTCTTTAAATCTAGAGGATTAACACGATGGCTCTAAGAGCGAGGGATTTCTAGAAGTAGGACTCATGTATAAATCGATTATTCGACTCAACAATTCAAACATGTTCTATCACATGAAGGAATATTCCTATTCCTAATAATAGCCTTTTTTTTCACATTTAAGTCGATCTTAGGTCTAGATCCTCATAACCTACTTGCATGTCGCACTATACAATTTCTCATTATTGCTTTGACAAGTAAGTTGTATCTATTTTTCCACACTTCCAATATCCACACGATATCCCAAGGTATACACTTTCCGAAACATGTCTTCCGAGCCTAAATAATACATCTTACCACTAATTCACACTCGAGTCAAGGTACTCAAATCATTTTCAAACCAATCATCAAAACATGACCTTTAAATAGAGACTTGTCATAATTAGTGGTCCTTTATGACCGAACAACTATTCCACCATAAGAAAAAATCGAGAAGAAAGTAAGAACAAGCTACCATATGAACCAACATTTATCAATCATTACATCAATAGTAACCAAGAATGCTCAATGACGATACATTCATAAATCAGTAGCTAAGTGCTTTATGAATAGACCATACACGAGATTCTCTGCCTCTATCGATGCAATTTCTCGACTCATGTATTTTCATATCTCTAGCGCTCTCCCCACCTAAGACTTTACCCATGGTAATTGACATGTCTATTAGTGCACTAAGTTTAAGTCTAGGTATGCTACGGTCAATACCTAGTTCGCTTAAACTAAAGCTCTGATACCAACTTGTAACACCCCAAAAATTGGAGTCAACAAAAACTATCATTCAAATAGAAAGATGGTATAGTAATGTACGCCACGGCGCGAGCCCTTCCCAAAATAGGGGTATAAGTAGTGTATAATTACAATGTTTGTAATTCTAAGTAAAGAATACGACAACCGTCTAGTCTAAATCCTATCTAGGAAAAAGACTACAAAAAGGGTTGTCAGAATCTATCAATGTGCGCGCGGTCTAAAGGACCGGACTCTTCACCCGTCCCCCAAAGCTCACTCTTTAATTTCCGGCTCCTACTTGGGAACCGCGTCCCTAGTACCTGAGAGACACATCGACACCAAACAAGTGTTAGGCTAAAGGAGCCTAGTGAGTTGTATCAATAAAACAACATACACATAAAAGCATGTTAAGACACGTGAGAGGTACGAGAGTGCATTAATAACAAAATGCATCATATTAACCGGAATATCTTTTATCTTTGAAAACTGTGGGAGCGACCCACTTTCACCAAGAGCCGCATACTATCCCTGCTCGTAAAGAGCTGCATACTATCCCTGCTCGTAAAGAGCTGCATACTATCCCTGCTCGTAAAGAGCTGCATACTATCCCTGCTCGTAAAGAGCTGCATACTATCCCTGCTCGTAAAGAGCTGCATACTATCCCTGCTCGTAAAGAGCTGCATACTATCCATGCTCGTAAAGAGCTGCATACTATACCTCGATGTTGGATTTAGCATAGCATCATTAACAGAGGTACATATAACGAGGGTCTCAAGCCCTTTACCTCGTTTCCCATAACCCAACATATTCGGATATCACATCCTTTCGTATAATTTCATAGTATGTATACTTTCAAGTATTCCACATAATTACATTCATTCCACCATCTCATGGATTTGTCACATATTATAGGCGTATACGATATCCTACCACACGTATAAGTCATATAACCCATATCATTCATGTAAGCATAACACATCATACGTTTCATGGAAAGCTCTAACTCAAACTGATAAGTAATTTATATCAAAACCACATTCGTCCATGAAAACAAACAAGGAATATGAAATCATCAAGATGATGTGCCCTCAGTTTTAACAAAAAGGTTTTAACAACTCACCTCGGGCTTGTAAAGCCGAAAGCCCCAATTTTCACCAAGGGCCCTAGCTTAAAACTTGAGCAACACCTAAACTGATAAGGAGTTAATTCCTTGAATTAGTTCTCTAACCACATCATCCAACATTAGGTCTACACTTTAAAGCCATATAGAGAACTCACCTTGAGGGTTTGTAACCCAAAAATCCCCAAATCCAAGATCTAGGTCAAATATGTGAACAAACCTAGAAATCAAGTAAATCGGACCGTAGGTTAGTTCCATAACTCCTATTACAAAGATTAACAAACCTCAAGTGGTTTAGATAAGCTTACCTAGCCAAATCTTGAGTAGAGAACCCTAGATCTTGAAGAGCTCAAACCTAGCAACAATGGAGGTGGAAGATGAGGTGAAGAAGATGAGGATAGAGGAGATCTAGCCACCCAATATTGCTAACTTGAGGTATCAATCCATCCTTGTAGTCTTGAAGAGCTTGGAAAGAGGAGAAGAACGCAAAAAGAATCACCAAAATCGGAGTTGTAGAGAGAAAGTTATGAAGAAATGAAGAAGATGGCTCAAAATGCGTTTTTCAGGCCTGACCAGCGCTAACGGCGGGTCCGACCCGCGGATTGACCCGCGGCTGACCCGCCCTTACTCTGAAACCCTCCTGAAACCCATGTGGTTCACTGTTTTGGCCATAACTTCTTCGTTATAGCTCCAATTTCGATTCCGGAAGAACCGTTGGATTCGTATTTCAATTTCCCATCCAACAAGACCATAAAATCTAGGTTTTGATCAAAAGTCCTATTTTTCATATTCTCTTAAAAGATAAGTTTTACACAGATTCGGATTCGCATTTGTCCAGAAATCACGGGTGTTACAGAAGTGATCTCAACCGTTGATACCGTTGAGATAAGTTTGAAAAAGTCAAAGATTGTGGTTTTGACCGATCCCTTGTCAAAATTCGCATGTATGCGCAAGATTGAGGGGTATTTTCGTAATTGTTACAAATATGTCAAAAACAGTTTCATATATGATCTGTGTAATACATATACATTCATATATGAATTATACAGATTCATATATGAACGCATATGAGTTACACAGATTCATATATGAATCTGTTTGTCAACTATTTGTAAAATTTACGAAAATGTCCTTTCGTGTGCTACAACCCGTGAGAGAATTTATGTAATGCTTTGCGGTCAAAGCCACAACTTTTGACTAAATGGACGGCTAAGATCGTATCTTTACCTCTAACTTTTAGCACTTCTCATTTGAATCAAATACTACATATATATATATAGGGTCACGTTCAAATGGAAATTCAAATTTGATTATGAACGTGAAGACAACTGAGAGCATGCCACCTGGCATATTTAGTTTGAATAACCACGTATTATTCAGAGTGAATAACACAACATTTACTGTTATTTAGAGTGAATATTACAAAGTGTTATTCAGAGTGAATAATACAAAGTGAATAATACGAAGTATTATTCACTCTGAATAACGCTGAATGTCGTGTTATTCACTCTGAATAATACATGATTTTTCAGAGTGAATATGCCATGTGGCGTACTCTCGGTTGTTCTCACGTTTGCAATTAAATTTGAGTTTGCAGCCGAACTTTCGTCTACATATATATATATATACATGTTTATGTATGAACGCATAGTTCAAATGCGAATCAGTTAAACATAGTTAAGATGTGAATTACACAGGTTTATATATGAATTATACATATTCATATATGAACAACCTATTGTAATAGTTACGAAATTACCCCTTTATTTTTGGCATAGCCGTGAACTTTAACCAGTTAAAGACGCAATCTTTCACCAATCAAAGATGCAATGTTTAACTAGTCAAAGACGCACTCTTTTTGATCTTAGCCATATGAAGGGTAAGTCATTTCTCCACTTTATATATATACTAGCAGTGTGCCCGCGCAATGCTGCGGGGGGCAAATTATGTATAAACGTAAGTGAAAGAACCAATTACAACTAATAATCGCCTTCAAAATCGTCGTAGATATAACTTTAACCATTGTCATATCAAAACAAAGTAAAAAATGTCATAGTTATAACTTTAACCATTATCAAACGATTATAAAGTGCAGTTCAACCATGTAATGTTTTAGGATTAAAAACAATTAAAATATAACAAAATCATGGAATTGTGATGTGAAGGTGAAATGTCTGCATCGTCATCATTTTCAAAGAAAAATTTCAATTACAAAGAGGATAGAAAACAGAAAAAAAAATCAATTGAGGAAAATAATTTCTCATTAGAACTGGAGTTCATCTCCATCTCAAAGGTGATGGATGATGCTTCCCACATTTATCTCTTTCCATACTTACTGCTACCCTCTTTTTTTCAAATGAGCCCTGATTTTACCCCCAACAACAAATGGTTACAATGAATTAAGCAGAACATGGAAAAAGGAATGAGAAAGAGTAGAAATAAAAAACCCTTGTAGAAACTGTAAACGACCGCTCGAAACAAAACCAACGGTGGCAAACAATGACCTACCAGCCGTAGGTGAAAACCATTGGCGGCTAACGGGACCAAATTGATGTTGTTTGTGCATCTGGTGGTCAACATACATAGCAGGCTAGTACCACCCCCCACACAAAATTGCGGGTATTAAACAACTAATATCATATCATAATGCACAATGCTCACTGTTCCTAGTATATACGATCAAATATGCAAGAAACTCTTACATCTTCCATGGAAACATAATGAGATATATTATGAGAATACAAACCTCACCAAGACACAAAACAATTTTCTCTCTCTTGCTGGAATAGGAGATGAAGGTATCTCAATTTATACTGTTTTCTCTCACACACAAAGCCCTTCATCCTTT
The DNA here is from genome assembly GCA_030169165.1 of Centaurea solstitialis. Lineage (NCBI taxonomy): Eukaryota > Viridiplantae > Streptophyta > Magnoliopsida > Asterales > Asteraceae > Centaurea > Centaurea solstitialis. The sequence goes on from CM058040.1 coordinate 35,732,798, forward strand.
AAATTTTGAAATTCAAATTTCAAATTTGAAATCATTGATTAGAAATAGAGAAAGGGTGGGAATCATTTTTGTTGGGAGAAGATGGAGGAGAATAAAAGAAAGCTGCAATGGGAGTCCTTAAAAACTGATTTGGAAGAAAGGAAAGTTTAGACCTCTCCTTTTTTTATCATGGTAGCAGCTTAGGGTCTTTTCAAAAACTATAAAAGCTGAAAATAGAATGTTGACTTTCTTTTTTCAAAGAAAGAAGCACACAACCATGGATTCATTGGTGTAGGTGATGATGAATTGTATTTTGATGCATAACCAGCTTGTACCTTGTGCTTTGTAGTTTGTTTTTAAGACTTTAAGATTTTAAGAGTTTAAGAGATTTAAGAAATTTGGTTTATATAGGAGTATAGATATATATATATATATAGAGAGAGAGAGAGAGAGAGAAGTGAGAGAGAGATAGAGAGAGAGATGGTGGTTCATATGAGAACGTAACTTTTTAATAAATCCAGAAAAACTTTTTCATGTACAAAATCGTATATGTTTCATGTACAAAAATCATATAACATTTAAGTAGAAAATCATATACAAAATCATATATAATTCACGTACAAAATCACATATGATTCACATACAAAGTTATATAAGATTATGTGACTTTGCTTGCGATTTAAAGTCGCATGGCAAGCCGCCCACATTCTTTTTTTTTCTATCAATATAAAATCATGCATAATTTTGTACATGAGCGAAGTTTTTCATGTTTATTAAAAAGTTAGTGTTCTCGTTTGAACATCTTTATCTCTCTCTCTCTCTCTCTCTATATATATATATATCTTTATATATATCTATCAAATACAAACCATAGATTTTCTACGAGCCTATAAGAACATACACAAATATTCTTGTACATGATTTTTTTATTACATATTATGATTTTAATTATTGTTTCACATAAATTTGTGTTTATATAATGAGCAACATTCATATAAAAAAAGTTTGATTCACTTGGTGAAATGAAAAAAAAATATCAATATATGAAACCAGTTAATGTGAAACTGTTACCATATAAACACAAACATATGTGAAACAACATATTAAATTATAACATTTAATAGAAAAAATCGTACATTTTTTTCAACCGGTTATTATAGATTTGTAAGAAATTTATGGTTCTCAAAAGAATTATTATCTCTCCTCTATATATATTGTATAACTAATTGTGGATGTATAATCAAAACTATATTCATTTATGATTTTAAAGAACTTTAAAAAAACATATGATTTTAAATAACTATCACCTGTAATATAAATAAAAAATATTTTTCTCAATATTAAATTCTAATTAAAATTTATTAAAATCATTTATCACAATGTTATTATTAGTAAAACAAAATAATTATATATGACTTATATAAACATTTTTAAAATTATTATGTTTATTATTCAACAAATAATTATGCTAAAAAATATCTAAAAAATCATTAGTACAAAAATAATATATGTGACTGATAATAATTCTAAGAGTAAAATACATTTTTGGTTTTTGTGGTTTGACAAAAGTCTCAACTTTGGTCCTTACAGTTTAAAAAGTACACATTAGCCACTGGAGTTCGTGTTTTTGTCCAATTTTGGTCCCTTAGACTAACAGCCGTTAAAAAAATCAGTTAAGTCAGGGATAGTTTAATCTTTTGCCATTTTTTTCTTGTTTTTGCTTTAAGAATAACCATAGGGACCAAAAATATAAATTTACTCTATTTATCTTCTTCATCCTACCATACCCTTCATCTTCTCATCCCATCACCCACTACCACCACCAACCACCACCACCCTTCTTCATCTTCATCTTCCTCACCCACCACCACCACCACCTATTTTACTCACTTTACCCCCACTAGTCACCACCACCACCACCACCTATTTTACCCACTTTACCACCACCACCACCATCACACCCACTTTTACCCACTACCAATCACCACCACCACTATCCATTTTTACCCACCACCATCACCACCACTTTTACCATCCACTTTTACCCACCACCAATCACCACCACCACCATCCACTTTTAACCATCACCATCACCACCCACTTTTACCTACCACCACCACCATTCACTTTTACCCACTTTACCACCACCATCACAACCACGTTTACCCACCAGCACCACCACCATCACCACAATTTTACCCACCACCACCACCATCCATATTTACCCATCACCACCACCACCATCCATTTTTACCCACCACCCACTTTACCCACTACCCTCCTTCCTCTGGCCATCCTTTTCGTTGAGAAACCCAAATCAGATCTGCAAATTTCAGATCTGGAATCGAGATGATAAAAAAGAGAGAGGACATCGAATTTCGCCGCAGATGGCGGCAGTCGCATGTGCAGCCGGCGACGGAGGCAGTCACGCGTGCAGCGGGCGACGGCGCCGGTCGCGTGTGCGGCGGCGACGGCGACGGTTGAGTATGCGACGGCGGCGACGGCGGTCGAGTGTGTGGCGGCGGTCGCGGATGCAGTTGACGGTGGCGATGGAGGTGTTTGTTTGTGCAATCTTCTCCTCTTCCCAGATCTAAAATATAATTTTGGTCCCTAGGTGGGTGATGGTTATGGTGGTGGATGCCGGAAAAGAAGGGTGTTTGTGGGTGGTGGTGGTTAGGGTTTATGCAGATGTGAACAAAGGGTGTGTGGGTGGTGGTGGTGGTGGTGGGTAGTGGTGTTTGATGGGGGTGATGAAGATGAAGATAGGTGTGTGTGGGTGGTGATGGGTGGTGGATGATGAAGATGGAGAAGGGTGTATGTGGGTGGTGGTGGTGGTGGTGGATGATAAAGATTTAGATGAAGAAGGGTGGTGATGGTGGATGGTGGTGGTGGGTGATTGGATGATGAAGTTGAAGGGTATGGTAGGATGAAGAAGATAAATAGAGTAAATTTATATTATTGGTCCCTATGATTATTCTTAAAGCAAAAACAAGAAAAAAATGGCAAAAGATTAAACTACCCTCGACTTAACTGATATCCTTAACGGTTGCTAGTCCCAGGGACCAAAATTGGACGAAAATACGAACTCCAGTGGCTAATGTGTACTTTTTAAACTGTAGGGACCAAAATTGAGACTTTTGTCAAACCACAGGGACCAAAAATGTATTTTACTCTAATTCTAAATAGTCTATGATTAATCTTTATTGTATAGTTTATAATTACAACTAATTTATATTATTAATTACTATTCATTGATAACTTTTTAATTTACTAATAATTAATAATATTAGTATTTAATTATTTATATATTTAATATTTATTAATGATTAATGATTAATAGTAATAAATAATTAATATTTAATTAAGGTTATAATTGAAAAATATGCTAAAAAAACTCTTAAAATGTTACTCTACTTTTTGCTACTTATGTTCCTACTAAGCTTAGGCTATTTACACCAAATTGATAAAAAAAAGTTATATTTTAATATTTACTTGTGTAAAAAATACGATTATATATGATATTAAAATTTATATCTACTTTTTAGAGATGGACAAAAAGGAATATAAGTTTTGACATGAAACCAAATTTGCCATTTTAACATTTCAATGGTATTTCAAGAGCTTTTCGGAAAGTGCTAGAATACATGGTTTTATATGTAAGTTCCAAAGTTTAGTTATCAAATTGAAAATAATAAGTAGGAACTCTTAATCGTAAATAGGCATTCAATAAGACAAAACATCTAAAATAAAGTAAATTAGTGGTTGGGTCTTAAAATAGACAATTCAATGTACTATCTATATATCTATATATATAATAAAAGAAAGAATAACTGGGATGTCACGTGTCGCTCTCTCATAAGCCGGATTTAGTATATTCCTGCGTAAATATATATCTAGACGCAGTTTATACTTTCAACTCATTTAAGCTTATCCATAGTCACTCCTCCTTAAATCTCTCATTAATTTCAATTCATTTAAGCTTATCCGTACTTACTTCTTCTTAGAGCTCTCATTTTAATTAATATGTTATATTTGATTCCTTAGTTTTTAATTTTTTTAATTTTAGATTTTTATAATATATCCCTAATATATATTAAAAATATGTTTTTTTTACAAATTATATCATTATAGTCGTTTCATAAAAACATATAAAATAAGTTAATGTTGAATATTTTTTGATTTAATTTATTATGAGTTTGAAAGCTTTATCATCGAATCAATATTTTTCGTTTTTTGACCAGTTGATCATGAATCTTATACATTTGATATATGACTTACACAGTCATAAAAACCATAAATTTTGGAATCGAGTGATAGAAAATAAAACTGATACGAACCAAGATTATTTATTTGAAATGATCAACAGCTTAAGATGTTTTGCGCTGCATCGCGCTAGATAAATAACAAAACATTTTAACCATTAAGTAACCCTTAAATGCAAATATGTTTAATAAAGAATAAATAATCCAAAGGACTTTATGGCTATGTTTGGCAAGCGTAGCTTATAAGCTAGATGGTAGCTGATAAGCTAGCGGATAGCTGATAAGCTAGTTGTTGATTAATAAGTTTGCTAGTAGCTGATAAGCTAGCTGTTGAACAAATTATGTTTGGCAAAAACTAGCTTATGAGTATGTAAAATGACTAAAAAGGGTATATTTGAATTTAATAATTAATATTAATAAGGGTATAATTGGAAAAAGCTACAATAAGCTCCTCATAAGCTACTCAAAGTAGCGTTTCAAAAAGCTAGCTGCTAAGCTAGCTTCCTGGTACATGTTTGGATGGACTAGCTTATAAGCTAGCTTATCAGCTAGCTTATAAGCTAGCTTAATAGAAATGTATTTATATTCGATTTAAATATTTAGATGGGCTCCAAGCCTCCAACCTCCAAGTCAACTCTTTTTCTTTATACAAACCCATTTCGTTAAATTTAATGATTATCATATCCTAAATCTTAATTAATTAACAATCCCAATTTAGTTAAATTATAACATTTGTTAAAACAAGATATCAATATTAATCCAAGTGAATAATATCATCAACATACATGATATAATTGAAATAATTGAACCTTATTTTACCGTTCAGAAAAAAAGTTAACCGGATGTTAAAAGGTAAATTTGAATTAAATTATAATACTTATACCTAATAATACCTATTAAGACAACATAATTTCTTTCATAGAGACTATCTAAATTGACAACATCACTAAAAGATAAAAACAAATAAACATGACGGACCAAGAATATAAAATAAATAATTACAGATCCAAAATAACATAAACTATGTCAATAATAAATCAAAATCCAACAAAAAGTGATTTAGTTTTCATTCGTGTGATGGATAAGGTTTTTTCTTATTTTGATGTAATTCCGTTTAATCTTATCTCATTGATCTCCCTTCGGTCATCAATGTCGGGTTGTTATCAGGCTAGCTAGATATAAGAAGGTCAACCCTTATCTCACAAAATTCTTATTATAATTTGTAATCTAATTTGTTAATTTTGTAATATTCGATGATGATGATACCCATTTATGAAAGGACTCATGAAATTGTTTACATTAAATAGTAAAATTTCAAGATTTATATATCCTTTTGAGAAAGACACTCTTTAGAGAGCTTCAATGGTAGACAAAGTGAAAGAAATAATTATTCGTTAACTAAATAGGAACTGGCACTGTATTTTGGTAGATTTCGCCTTTTAATACATAGTTTTAAACGAAACGACAAATGATTGTCTACTTTGTTATATTATGTAATTAATTAAACCAAAAGAAAAGGCATATATCAATATTCAAAAACTTCAGACTTTACCCATCATGGTTTTGAGAACCATTTATTTAAACTACGAATTATCTGACTTATCAAACTCATCCAACTATTGGGATTTTAATCACAACACCGCCATGTTTATCGACAAGCACCCAGACCCTATTGCAACAAAAGTCTTGCGAGACGATTTGACCAGGTAAGATCGGTATTGCTTTGATATTTGGGTTTGACTTTTCAATTGTTTCACATGCAATAGCTTCAGGAACTCCAAGCAACTCTGGCCATGACTTTCGTGAATCATAGTTGCAAGACGAGATGCATGGTGGATATGGGGCCATGTCTTCTAGCTTCTAGCCTTGAGATGACTCTTGTAAAATAGGTAGGTCAATTTGACTCTTTTATAATTGATTTCTGTAAAAATGTTATTTATTGTTGTCATTAATTATCGTTGGAGGTTCATAAGTAAAGGTTACCAACTACTACTTACCAATGTTTGTTTTAATAAATTAAAACAATTTTTGTGCCTATCTGTCGTCTCTTGTATCGCATCTTTCTAGCATCTTGCTAGATGTTTTGTTTTAATAAATCTTTCGGGTCCGTAAGACGGGGGTGATGGCCTTACCGAAACTCCTTATCTTGTGTTTTTTTTTTGCTTTGCCGTTCAAAAAAAATAAAAATACCAATGTTTGTTAAAATTAGTCAACCATGAATTTGTTATAAACTAGTTATTAAATGCCCGCTTTTCGTGTCGGGTTATAAAGAGGATCTTATTATAAGTAGTAAGATGGATTCATATAAAACATAAGTTTGTACATATGTTGTCTTACGAAAGGTTAGTATGACGGATTTCATGCATAGTCTAGAGTGTTTAACTATATGAATCATCTTGGGTATTTAGCCTATGCAAATGTCCATTCTCTGCTTTCCTCGATTTTCTTTATTACATTTAATTAAATCAAATGCACTTTTTTGAAATATTGCGTATCACATATGTTGGAGATGTTCTCATATACCCTTACAAACGATAGATGCCATATCACATAATTTTTCTACACATGAAATTATTATGATCCTCCCCATTTCCTTGTTTAGAAGTAAAGTTTTGGAAGAAAAATAATTTTAATAATTTATGTAAAAATAATTCTAAATCTTTACTTTTGCTTTTCTTCTTTTTCCTCAATATTTAGAAAGAAATATTTATTATCCTATTTTATGTTCTCTTTCACACTCATGTTCATCCACTATCACTCCCGTTTGCCAAGTACACACTCTAAGAACACAAATTTTTTCCTTCATATTTTCACTTTGACTCCAAAATTTCATCCTTTTTTTTTCATTTCATCAACATACAACTGATTCTTATTATTTTATTAATATACAAAATCACGATCTCATCAATAGCAACAATAATATATCTATAGGGGAAGTATCCGTTGCAAACCACCTAGATTGTGCAAACTATACAAACTTAATCTTAACCATTGATTTTCTATTTATTTCCATTGATTTTGTGTATCCCTAATTTTTAGGCATTTTTTTCAAATGTGGTTGAGAGAATTTAGGAACCTAATTAATCTACACCATTGATCATGTAAATGTATGGTTGAGATTGGTTTGTATAGTTTGCACAATCTAGGTGGTTTGTAACGGATACGACCCCTATATCTATATATACATTAATACATATATGTGTGTGTCTGTATGTAAATTATCATGCACTTATCAATATTAACCTAAAGCTTTGGAAAAAAAATTCATGTACTTATCAATAGTTTAATGAAATTATTTGATTAAAATTATAATAATTAACCAATAAAATAAATGTGTTGATAAAATATAAAAAAATTAAAAAGTAAAAAAATGTGAATTATGTAATTTGAGAATAAAAAATATAGAGAATGGTATACTATAGAAACCAAATATGAAACTTAATCAAACATTTTTTGAATGGGTTAACTACTCAGTTTAACAAAGTTAAAATGGATGAATGAAAATGGAAAAAAAATTATAGGAATGAGAAAATAACTTTTTAAAGGTAAGGGTTGAAAAGTAATATAAATATAAAACTACAGAGTCTAAAATGAAACTTTAGTCTAATGGCAAATGGCATAACCTGTAATTTAAATGACTTTGAGGGGCAATTACATTATTTTCCTCACAATTGTATGGTAGCATAATGGAGTGAATATCTTTATTGTTGCTGATTTTCTAAATATCTTTTAATAAGAATAAATACAAGAAAGTTGAGAGTCAAAGTCAAGCTTGCGAATTACGTAAAATTTAGAGTAAATAAATTGTATCAAAAGAGAAATGTCTTTGTTATGGTTTTTAGTTTGGGAAACATATTTTAAAAACTATTAGAGTAAATTACGTTTTTTCCTTATGATATGTTAAAAATTCCTTATAATTTTGAAATTGTAGTTTTTGTTTACGTGGTTTGTAATTTATTGTTAGTTTCTTCCGTAGTTTTAATTCATATTTTTAAGTATGAGTGAAAAAACATGGTGATGGAGAAAAGGGTCGTGTGAAGAGTTAAATTTAACGTGAGAAGAATAAGAAGTGTATCTGAACTGTTAACCACTTTTAAATTTTTAATCTTATGTTTCTTGTCCCTCTCTCTCTCTCTCTCTCCCTATTTAAAGAAGACAATGGAAGGCTTCATGGAACACCCATCAAAAGACAAACTTCATAAATGTGGTTTTCTCTCTTCAAGCTCTTGTTTTGAGCTTGAAGATGAGTGTTGCTTTAAAGATTCGTTTTCGAGAGATTGGGATCTTTATAGAGGTTATTGTGACATAAAGTTTCTAGCCATTTTATAATTATAAGTGAAACTTGTACCAATTTTTAGTTATTTGTTAAAAATAAAACCGCCCTTCAAATATTTTTCTTCTTCAATTATACATTTTATTACTTGTAATGAACTTGATATATTTGTGTATACTTGTACCGGTATTATAGAATATAAAGTCCATTTTGGACTATATCTACTACCTCATCTGATTTTAATATCTATCCACTTATTATCCAATAGTTGATAACCACTTCTCATAACTCTCAATTTACCTTTAACTTCTAATCAAAACTCAACCTATGAAATGTAAACCACAAAGACAAAAAAAAAAAAAAAAAAAAAAAAAAACAAACAATAGTAAATTAAGTAATAAGAATGAAAACAATAGCAAATATAAAGGATGTGAATGAAAATCATAATTTCTGTAACACCACTTTTCCAAATTTCCAAAATAAAAGAAATTTAAAAGAAAATCCGCATTTAATACCAAAATCCATCGCTTAACATTTATGAAAAACGGATAACGACAAAACCAAGGCGTCAATAAAACCAACACATCGAGTGTTAAAAACAAAAGTCATTTATTGTTAATTGAAAATGGCGTAATACGTCAAAATCTCGAATGGAACTGTCAAAGCCTCGGAGTCAAGCCGGAGCCTTGCCCTTGTCCGTACTCGAACTAGTACCTGGAGAAAAAAGGAAACAACGGGTGAGCGAAACGCTTAGTGAACAGACACTATATGTAAACTTATACTAGCACATGGATACATATCCATAGCAGATACCTTATAAACATCACATCATCGTATCATCACATCAACACATCATTACATACATACATGCAATAAAACATTTGACCGACATCCGACTCATGAGAACGGAACTAATTTCCCCCGCCAGCTTAGGACACGGGTCTGCCCCCGCAACTCATCAAGGGCATGCGGTATCCCTTCATTTCCTCGCCAGCTTAGGACACGAGTCTGCCCCCGTAACTCATCAAGGGCATGTGGTTCCTTTACTCGACACTACTACACATACGAATACAAGCGATAATATAAACTACACATAGTGTAAACTCACCTGGCGAGATGCTACCCAAGTAAGCACGTCCATAAGAAAAGGTTCACCACGAACAACCTATAGATATACACATGCATACACATATCATAAACCGACCCAAAATAGGTTTCTAACTCTAAATCGACCTCTTACGGAAATAACATAGCAAAACTAGTCCAAATCTTACCAAAGTTCACCACTCACCCTGTTTCACCATCCCTTAGGGGAGAACATTCAAGAAAACCACAAACGAACCCGTACGGGAAAAAAATATAAAATTGACCCAGTGCAAACGGCGGGTTGTCGGCGGTTTATACACACGGGTAACCCGCCGATACCCCCAGTTCGTCTTACTCGTGGGTTATCGCCCAAACAACCGAGGTTTCCACCTCCAAACTCCAAATCAGCCTCTTTTAACCTAATAGGCGTATACAAACTATTCCCACATATTCAATTATATTCTATAACATAAACCATTACCAAAACATCCAATTGATGATCAATTGATCATAAATCCCCAACAAATTTTGTACAAATCCTAACCTCTTATTCAACTACATAAACTAGCAAAATCTAACTATACAATGGTTTAGAATTCATATCTTACGATCGATTAACAACCACACTTGATTATCCGTCGTTTGCCTACGAGAATCACACACACACGCCGCTTAAATATCCAAATCACCGAATTCGCTTTCCTGGAAAAACAGTCAACTTCGGCCAATTGTTGCTCCTTATTGGAGCTTCCGATGCTCGATCCCTTCGGTCAGATTGAAAAACAGTGAGTCGTGAAGCCACAGTCCAAATTTCACGACGATCCGACGGTTAACGAGAGAGAAGGGGCCGATCTCCCACGGCTACGCAATCCTGACGGGAATCCCGAATTTCTCCCTTTTTCTATTCTTGCTTAAGGGGAAAGTGAGAGTTTTGAGGCTAAGGGAGAGTTTATATGCTCGGGCCGGTTTACCTTCCTAATCCCCTAACCCCGATTGATAACTAAGTCCGATTAACCATTCTAATTACATCTCATTTTTCTATATAACTCCAAAATAATTAGAAATCTATCAATCACTAATTTAACATAAAGGAACTCCACACATAAAAAAAAATTTAAATTAATTCTGAAAACAGGACGTTACAATTTCAAATACTGAGAAAAAGTTGATAAATTAATGAAACATATTATATAAGCTTTTATAAACTTGATTTTATTGTATCTTTTTATAGGTTGCATTTTATACATTAGTTAGACATGATTGAGATAGATTCATCTAATAGCAAAAAGGATCAGATGTATCTATAATATTTGAAAAGAACCTTTCCAACAAAATCTTCGAGACAGGAATGGGATAAATATTTAACTACAAATTTAGTTCCTAAAGTTTACAAAAACCAACGAAAATGGTCCTTGAACTTCAAAACTACATTGAAGGTCCCCGAGGTTCATGTTTTGCGTTGGATATGGTCCCTCCTCACTAACCCCATTAGAAAACTTGGTTAAATGTTAGTTTACTAATCTTTTATAAACCTCAGGGACCAAATTTTAATTTTCTCTAATTTTGGTTTGTATAAATTAGAGCTCATTGTTTCCCCCCTTTAACGGCGACCATGATTGCTCCAAAAACCCCTCCCTGCTCCGGCCACAATCTCCGACGACCCCTCTGTGCTCCTGCCACCGTCTTCGACCACTCCAACAACCCCTCCCTACTCCGGTCACCTTTCCCCCTTTCCCCAAACCCTAAGTCGGCAATACCCTGCTCCGGTCTACATATACGTTATTGGTGGCGATCTGGAGATGGTTGTGGTGGTGGTGGTTTGGAGATGGTGGCAGAATTGGCTGTTTGTAGAATTGATTTGTTAGAGTTAGGGTTAGGGTTAGGGTTTGTGGTGGTGGTTGTGTTTGCAAGAAGGGGTGGTGGAGTCTTCAATTTTGTAATGTTTAGGATACCCAACTCATATGTGTAATGTTTAGGGGCAGGGCAATATCACACACAACTTCGATTGATCAAAAACATACTACTCTCATTCATCGTTAATTTGTTGCCATGAGCCACCACCACAAGATGTAACTCCAATTTTGTTTTTGTTTTTGTTTTTCCCATAACTGGAGTTTTCTTTCCTTTTGGGTTCTAAAAGTTTTTACTTTCTTACAAATGTTCTGTTTTAGTGCTTATATTGTTGTAATTTCAATTTTTTTGTAGCTTTAAGATCAAATTTTCATTTGACTTTGAAAAAGTCAAAGGGTGTTGGTGAAACCAAACTTTTTTGACTTACTATATTCAAGAGTGGACTCTTGGATTTGGGATGTCTGAGTTTAGACCATTTGGTTTGTTTTTGTGTTTGGAATGATTATTGGGTTTTACTTGTAATCATGTTCTGCAAAAATGGAAGGTGTTTGTTCTTGGGTTGTTTTTATTGATTTTCTTTATATTTTACATAGGGTTTGTATTAGTGAATTTTTATTTTTGGGCAATTTGGATGGTTTTTCTTTATGGGTGTTTAAACACTTTCTTTTCGTAATGTCAAATTGTGTTTTTGGTTAATTTTATTTCATGATCGACAAGCTTCCGCTTATTTTAGTTAAAACTCCGTTAAAGTTATGTTTTATGAAATGATGTGTTACAAATTTGTTATAAGCAAAGGTACTTTTTTTCTTCTCTTATATCTTGATAAAATTGTTACAAAACTTTCTAAATATTTTAAAGGCCCTATATGGTGGAACCACTCGAATCACCCTAGCTATTGCACAACTTTGTGTGATTGGTGTGTGTGTGTTTTGTGAGTTCATTAGAAAACATAGTGGTACCAGAAAGTTGTGTTGAAGACTTGGGGGGTAGGGGGGGGGGGGGGGGGGGGGGGAGGTTTGCACCAGAAATGTGGTTTCATCTCATCGTATTGTGTTTGCGTTGTGTAGTGTGTGTGTCATCGGGGATGTTGCTTCTCACCTACATAAGTGTATATGTATATATTTTTATAATGTAATAAAATATAATATATATATGTAATCCGCGTGCACTATTGCAATTGGTGTATTAAAAAGTACTTAAAAAAAGAATTTAAAAAATTTATAAAAAGATGAAAAAGACAATAATGCTTTGGCTTTAACGGATCATGCTGACGACGACTTCATCCGGGGACCAAGTCCGATAGGAATTACATTCCTAAGGGACCAAATTCATAATAACTAAAGTCTAGAGACGAATTTTGTAAAAATGAGCGAACTAATCTCTAATTTACTCTAAATATTTAGATGGGCACAAAATACTAATTTTTTTTATTTATTTAAACAAGCCCATAGAATTATCAGATTCTAAATCTTAATAAATGACAATCCCGATTTCATTAAATTTTAACATTGTTAAAACAAAATGTCAATATTGATCCAAATGGATAAATTTCATCAACATACATGATATAATTGAAATAGGTGAACCTGATTTTCCCTATAAAAAAAGAAAGAAAGAAAGAAAAAGTTAACTTGATTTTAAAAGGTAAACTTGAATCAAATTAATACTTATACTTAAGAATATTGATTAAGAAAAGTACAACATATATTTTTTTTAAAAGACTATCTAAATTGACAACATCCCTAAAAAAATAAAATAAATACATAATGACGGATCAAGAATATAACATAAATGATCACAATATTTAAAATAACATAAATTATGTCAATAACATAAAAAAGAAAATAAATTCTAACAAAAATTGATTTAGTTTTCGTTGTGTGATGAAAAATTTATTTTTCTTAATGACCGTTCACTTGACGCTTATCCGTAAGTGTTTTCAGAATCAATTTACCTTGTGGGATGAACATTACAAGAATTAGAATCTTACCCGGTAAGAGTGATAACATGAACCGATAGTCTTACCCGATAAGTGAGATCGACAAGTGTTACCCGATAAGAGCTTACTAGCTAAATTGTCGCTTACGATACCGTTTTGAGATACTATAAAATTGTCCGTTATAGTAGGTGATAGTGTTCAATTTTAGCGGTAACCACTTACCCCGTAACTGTTCAAGTAAATGGTCCCTTAGTTTGATATAACATCAGTTTCAAAATTCTTATTATAACCTGTAATTTAGTTTGTTGATATTGCAATCGTGTACGATGATATACCCATTTATGGACTCACGAAAGGGTTTCCAAACAAAGCAGAAAAAGAAAACGTGGCATCAGCATCATCGAAAGGGGGTCAAGTTACAAAATTTGAAACAACTTTATATTAAATAGTAAAAATTCTAGATTTATATATCCTCCTGGAGAAAAACACCTCATTAGAGCTTTAACGTTAGACAAAATAAAGAAAATAATTATTGTTAACTAAATAGTATGTAGCATAAACTTCATTGTATTTTAATAAATTTGGCTTTTCCTCTAATACGGTCATAAATGAAACGACAAACGGTTGTTTACCTTCTTATATGATAATATATTATAATTCAATAACTTCTAACATTACCCATCATGGTTTTGAGAACCATTTATTTAAACTTGTGAATTATCTGACTCATCAAACTCATCCAACTATTGGGATTTTAATCACAACACCACCGACTTTATCGACACGCACCCACACCCTATTGCAGCAAAAGTCTTGCGAGACGATTGCATCAGGTAAGATCGGTATTGCTTTGATATGCGGACTTGATTTCTCAATCGTTTCACATGCAATAGCTCCAGACACCCCGAGCAACTCTGGCCATGACTTTCGTGAATCATCGTCGCAAGACGAGATGCATGGTGGATACGAGGCCATGTCTTCTAGCTTCTAGCCTTGAAATGACTCTTGTAAAATAGGTAGGTCGATTTGAATCTTTTATAATTGATTTCTTTTAAAATGTTATTTATTGTTGTCATTAATTGTCGGTGGAGGTTCATAAGTAAATGTTACCAACTACTACTTACCAATGTTTGTTTTAATAAATTAAAACAATCTTTGTGCCTTTGTTGTCTTTTGTATCGCCTATTTCTAGCATCTTGCTAGATGTTTTGTTTTAATAAATCTTTTGAGCCTGTAAGATAGGGATGGTGGCTTTACCGATCTTACGTGCTTTTTTCTCTATCTTAAAAAAAAAGACTTACTAATGTTTGTTAAAATTAGTCAACCATGAATTTGTTATAATTGGAGTGAATATCTTTATTATTGCTGATTTTCTAAAATCTCTTTTAATAAGAATAAATACAAGAAAGTTGAGAGTCAAAGTCAAACTTGCGAATTAAAATTAGAGTAGATAACTTGTATCAAAAGAGAAATTAATGTCTTTGTTATGGTTTGTTTTTAGTTTGGGAAACATAAATAAAAACTATTAGACTAAACTACGTTTTTCTATGATATGTTAAAAATTATGACTTTTATTCTTCTAATTTTGAAATTGTAGTTTTTGTTTCTGTGTTTCGCAATTTATTGTTAGTTTTTTCCGTGGTTTTAATTCATACTTTTAAGTATGAGTGAAAAAATATGGCAATGGAGAGAAGAGTTGTGTGAAAAGTTAAATTTAATGTCAGAAAAATGAGAAGTGTCTCTGAAACGTTGATAAATTTTAATCTCATGTTTCTTGTCCCTCTCTCTCCTTATTTAAAGAAGAGTAGAAGACCAAGGTTCCATGGAACACCCTCTTCTCCATCAAAAGACAAACTTTATAAATGTAGTTTTCTCTCTTCAAGCTCTTGTTTTGAGCTTGAAGATGAGTGTAGCTTTAAAGATTTGTTTTTAAGAGATCGGGATCTTTATAGAGGTTATTGGGGCATAAAGTTTTTAACCATTTTGTTATTATAAGTAAAACTAATACCAATTTCTAGTTATTTGTTAAAAATACAACCCCCCTTCAAATATTTTTCTTCTTCAATTATACATTTTATTACTTGTAACAACCTGATATATTTGTATATACTTGTACCAATATTGTAGAATATTAAAGTCCATTTTGGACTATATCTGTTACCTCATCTGACTTTAATATGCATCCATTTATTATCTACGAGTTGATAATCACTTTTCATCATTCTCAAGTTAACTTTAACTTCTAATCAAAACTCAACTTATGAAATGTAAACCACAAATACAAAATAAAAAACAATAGTAAATTAATTAGTAATAAGAATGAAAACATTCAATAGCAAATGTAAAGGGTTTGAATGAAAATCATAATCTCAAACACAGAAAAAAAGAAGATAAATTAATGAAACATATTCTCTCTGTGAATTGTCATAGAACCAAATATAATATAACTTTCTGAATAAAAATTAGATCTAATATGAATGTTTTCGAATTTTTGGACAAAAAATGTTGATATCGGCAACCCCAATGGCCACAATCGTCTATCAATTCCATAATGTGGGGAGCATACCTGACTTACTCAGTGGTTGTGGCTATGGGGGTGTCCTGGGCTCAAAACCAGGACCAATTCGATTTTGGACAAACTATGCCCCCATCCATTACCAACTGAGCTACGTGCCATTAGCATGTTTTCGAATTAGAATCACAAAATAAGAAAATAAGAAGCAAAACAAAACATATTTAATTTTGAAATCTGTCTACTAACTAAAATAATGCTAAAGTACCATGCTTAGAAAAACAATATTGCAATTCTTTATACAGTCAAAGGAAATTCCGTTATTTAGTCATTGTAATAAAGTTAAGTTTATAGAAAGTCTAAAATAAATAAACATTTTAAGGCCATCGGTAACGCATTCTCTCATACCTTCTTTGTCTTAGTGTTACATTAACATCACATCAGTTTTTTCTCTCTCATACCTTTCTTACCCTAAAGTGGAGTACCACTTGCCAATATTTTTTTTCTTTTTAATATATATACGTAAGAGAGAAAGAAGAAAGAATGAGAGCGTAAGCAGGTAGGCATTGGGTGTGGAGACGCACATGCCCTACCCGCGGTTAGGCATTGGTTACACCCACTCGTAGTGCCCTCACCCACTGGATCCCGAGCCCTTCACCCGAGGGCACTACGAGTGGTCTAATAGAGTGTTGTATAGGACTAAACAAAAAAACATCTACTACAAGTGTTACAATAAGGTTATAGGAGGCTTTTTTCTGTGTTGAAACAAGTTTTTTTTTAAATATTTTAAGAATACATTGTCATATTAGCTAATTTTTATAGACATTTTCGGAAACTGTCCTATAAACCCATATCTTTAGAGAACACTTGGCCTTATCGAACACTTTTTAAAATTTTGAAAACTACCTTTGATAATTTACTTTCATTGTCTTTTTACTAAGAACGATATAACCAAGTCTTGTAATTCGAACAGACAGTGTATCGCCTTTTGTATTTGATGTTATGGTTGGTGTTGTCTAATACATATTGCTATGAAACGTTTAGCTGTTACATCTCGTGTTTCCACTTTAACGGGGTGTAACAGGGAGTGCTTATTTGGAGGTACCTAACACTTATTTGGAGTGATGAATTTGTGCACACCTCTATTTGTATAGGGACGACATTGCTATTATCCAATTGATGGAGGACTAAAAGTGACCAAAACTTCTACATAATCCCGCCATGCCCATGCATATACGATGGTTCCAAATCTCTTCAGATCCCTCATCCCCCTTTCATAATTCATAATCATCGGCATCTTTGTTTTCGGAGACCTTAAAGGAGAATCGAATCAAATCGAATCGAAATCACGATGATATCTTTAGAATGCAGGAAATGGATGGTATTGGTGGCCGTGATATGGATTCAGGCGTTTACGGGTACCAATTTCGACTTCCCTTCTTATTCAACCAAAATGAAACTCAAGCTCAAAATTAATCAGCTGCACCTCAATTACTTGGCAATGGCGTCGGATGTTGGTAAGCTGTTCGGGTGGTGTTCGGGTGTCCTTCTGTTGTATTTTCCCAAATGGATTGTGCTTTTCATGGCTGCTTTCATTGGTTTCTTCGCCTACGGTCTTCAATGGCTTATCATTCAGCGAGGCTTCCCTTTGCCTTATTTCGTGGTTCGTAATTCCATTTACGTTTATCAATTTTAATTTTAGGGTTTTTTGTGCTTGTTTGTTTCTTCAAAATACAATTATAATTTAGAATGTTAGGGGGAATTGTCTATCTATGATTCTATATGAGGGTTTGTGATTTTTTTTTTTTAAATTGAATAGAATAGGATTTGTGTTTCTTCCCAAATCCTTTGGTTATATCTCAAAAACTTCCATTTTTAAAATTAAACAGGATTATCTTGAGCAATTGAAAACTTTGATAACCACATTCATAAATGTAAAAGAATAATGGAATTTAAATGCATGGGAGATAAAAAGGCTTCAAAGAATTATATCAATTTTAATTTGCTAAGTAGTAGATATAATTCTTTGAAGAAGATGAAAATGTGATACAGTTTGGTATTTTATAACTGTGTCCCTATCTTTGAAGAGGCTCACCTATCCTAATGTCACTTTATTTTTTCTTTCTTATTCGAAACAACCTAATCCAATCCTCCTTTCTTAATAAGGAACTTAATTAAAGATTAAGATAGAGAGTTTGGACTCTTTGCTTTAATGATTTCTAACCATGTTTAGGTATGACTAGACACCTTTGTGTTATGGATGTTACTTTTCTGCTACTAGGCCTAAAGCCTAAGAACTGCCCCCTTCATGTCATCAATACGGTCGACTTGCACTCCTTTACGATTTCTTTTTGAGATGAACACTTATGATGATCCATTTCTATCACTAATGCATCTAAATATCTCTAAAACACTTTCATGCATCCCAATTGCTGATACAGGTCGACGGTGATTTATAGGACATACACCAAATCTCTTGGTCATTGTATACCTTGAGATCCTCTCGAAATACAAATTATAGAATCCAAAATGCACAAATACACAGACGGTCACACGGCGACTAAAACAATAAATGTAGAAGTTGTAGAGCCTAGAATACTTGAAAGTATTGAAATCGAATAATTGGTAACAGACATTAAGAATAACAATAATCACAAGACTTGTGGCGTAATAGTTAAGGCTTATGGGGGATTTTCTCAGGGCTTGTGGCCACTGGGGATTTTCTCAGGGCTGCATGTCTAGCAGTCAATCATTGTTGGGATTAGTCTAGGCCACAATCTAGGATACCCTTACAAAAAAAAAAAAAAAACAACAAAAGACGATAAACATGTGGAAAACCTTATGGTATAGTGGGATAAAACAAATAGACAAGCTCTGAAAGTATTTCATTATACCAAAAGTCTTTGCACATATCAAGTTTGATTATTTCCATCTTAAGAATCCATAGGAGAATATAATACCAGGAAATTATAACTATGAACCCAAGTTATCTTGAACTTGAACATCAATCTGTTCAACCTTTTGTTCATCTGCCAGCTATATAAAACATAAAAAAGTTGTCCATATATCCACAGTAAAAACCATAATAATCGAACTCTTTGATAACTTACCCAGAAAAACCACTTTGAACCTTAAAGAGCTCTATACTAAGAAACAACTTTTTAGAAATAAAACCTCAATTGCTGTTGTGGATTGAGATTCTCATATAAAAATATTTCATCTTCTCCAGAAAAACTTTTCTTCTTATCAAGAAAAAGAACTTACATGACATCTAGTCCATGTGTCACAAAGTAAGTGTCCACGTTACTATTTTAGTTTGTCCCAAAATAAGTGTTCATTTTCAAAAGTGTCAATTTTCCATTCTACCCTTAATTATGAGATGGAGAATATTTCTCTATCTATTATTAAGTTTAAAATTGTCCTTTGTTAAAAATGTTATAGTTACAGATTCCTAATACTGTGTGCCTATCCCATTGTGGACAATTATCTTAGGACGGAGGGAGTATTAAAAAAAAAGGTTTCAAACTGACCAAAACAATAATGCACTTCCATGGACAAATTTTTCTAGCTACAACCTCATAAAACTATTGAGTTATTTTTTTGAAAACAAGGCTACCATGTTTATATACACAAAAGATTTCATCAAGAAATCTTGAATTCTTCAATAGGAAAAACAATATATAATGGTCAATTTTGGCTTAGGATAATGGCTTGTTTAGCATAGAAGAGAAGTACCTGTAAATTGCTTAGTTTATTCCTCATTCATCTTATTCTACTTGTTTCTAACCTTCTAAGGATGTCTTATCACTTTGCTAACCTCTGCCAGAATCTCTTTATACTTTATAGGTGTTCATTCTGTGTTTATTTGCGGGTGCAAGCATCACATGGTTCAACACGGTCTGTTTCATTTTATGCATCGAAAACTTCCCACAAAACTGGCCGATTGCTACATCTCTAAGTGTTAGTTTCAACGGAGTAACAGCAGCTTTATACAACGTAATCGTCAAGAAATTAAGCCCATGAATAAGAACTCCTCTTACCTTATTCTAAACGCCGTTATCCCTTTGATCACAGCGACAGCAGCACTAGTCCCGATCCTCGAACAGCCCGACGACTCCCAGAAAAACCATCCAATGGACGAAAACGTCAACAAAGACGATGCATATATATTCGTCTGTATGTATATATTAGCGGTCGTTACGGGCCTGTATCTATACTTTGTAGGCCCAACATCACAAAACATGTTCCATGTGGCATTGCTTTTGGTAGTGCTTCCATTGGCCTTACCGAAAACCGTTTATTCTCTTAAACGGGTGTACTTGGCCTTTCAACCCGAAAGGCATCGTGTTGAAGGACCAAGTTACAATTTAGTCGAAATGAACCATCAAGAAAAACATTCAGAAGGACCAAATTACAGTTTGGTCAAAATGGAACATCAAAAAGAACATTCAGAAGAAAGTTCGCCTATTTTCAACGATTCTTTACGTGGTTTTCATGGGATTTTAAGGAAAGATAGATTGAGGGTGCTTGGCGAGGAACATACTGCTAAGGATTTGGTAACTCGATGTGATTTCTGGCTTTACTACATTGCATATTTTTGTGGGGGTACTATTGGATTGGTTTACAACAATAATCTTGGCCAAATTTGTCAATCACTTGGGTACATCTCCGAGACCAAAGCACTTGTCACGATCTATTCAACGTGCTCGTTTCTTGGTCGCCTTTTTTCGGCTACCGCAGACTTGGTCGGTTGCTTTTACCTCCAAACTCATACGAGTAAGTATTAGGCTGAAATGTATAGTTTGTAGATGAGTGCATCCACTACAACAAAATGGGTCTTTATGGACATGGACGGCCGTCGGTGTCATATCCTAATACAGTACTTAATGGGACTTTATCTTTATAGGACCAAGAATTATCTGTCTTATCTAAAGGCATTAGAATAAGTTTTTAGGCAGAAGTTAGGCAACTTAACAAGTTCTACCGACGAAGTTGGAAATAGGGGATACTGTGTATATCCTCCTATTAGCCTTAGGATGTTCTATTTTTTTTGTCCTAGGATTTCAATTTTATAGGACCAAGAGTTGTATGTCCTATCTAAAGTCGTTAGAGTAAGTTGTTAGAGCGAAGCTGAGCACCGTAACAAGTTCTACGGAGGAAGTGGACTAGACAATGGGTAAACCTTCCAATTAGCCTTAGGACTACTCATTCTTTGCATCTTGTTACCTTGCCCAACTTAATCAATAGAACTTGTTAGGTCGCCTAAATTCGTTCTAACAACTTATTCTAATGCCTTTAGATAAAAACAAACAATTCTTGGTCCCAATTTGACGTTGATTAGGCCCTTTCCTCGATGAATGTAGGACTATAATCCACCTTAATGCCTTTCTAATTTCTATCATAAGACAAAAGTAATACGCCTCAACCACATGGGTTGTGGCGTATTGTCGCCATACCAAAGGAGTGTTAGCTTAGTGGTAAGGCTTGGGCACTACATAGTGGTGAACCTGAGTTCGAGCCCTGGGGGACGCATTCTGGAGGTACGGGGGCTTCGACCCGGGCTGCATGCTTTAGCAGTCGGGTTTCGGCCCAAAATTGCCAAGGATTTGTCTGGGTTCAATGTGGTCTGGGATACCTCTTCCAGAAAAATAATTGTCGCCACTGAGTTATAAGGGGTTGATGTCCTACAGTCATAAATTGCCGGGATTAGTCTAGGGATAGCCTAGGATACCCTTCCAAAAAAAAAAGTAATATGTCTCATCATTTTCCTTTCCTTGTAATTTGTTTATATGTATCTTTGCTATCTCATTACCACTCTGGAAGAGCTAGAATTCTAACCTTGTGTCAGGACGTACGGGCCAAGGGACAGTCTCAGGTAGACAATTTCTATGGGGCGTAGGCCTCCCAAAAGGTAACGGAGGCGTGCAAAGGTTTCCTCGGGCCGGACGGAGATTGGCCCTAAATGAAATAAGGGTTGACCTTCTTAACAACAGTTGCAGCTAAAACAACCCTTAACAACAGTTGCAGCTAAAACAACCCGACATTTCCTCTCCGGTAGGAGGGAAATGAGATAAGGGTTGACCTTCTTATATCTAGCTAGCCTGATAACAACCCGACATTGATGACCGAAGGGAGATCAATGAGATAAGGGTTGACCTTCTAGCATTGTTTTTACAGTGTAATAAAAAGCTTTAGGTGTAAGGGGACCTCCAAAAAGGATTGGAACATCCCTAGTCCCATAAACTTACAATCTAATTAACCACAAGGTTGTGGCGTACTGGATAAGGTTTGTGGGAGGAAGTGGCTTGTTAACCTTCTACCCCAGGTTCGAATCCAGACGCTTCCAGATTGTGGCAACTAGAGATTAACTCAGGGCGGCATGCTTTAGCTGTCGGTGAACTTTTCCGGGATTAGTCTGGGAAAAGCCTCTGATACCCTTAAAAAAAGAAATTTACACTCTAATTAAGTAATCTGTTACTAAAGATCCATTTTGTTATAGTGATTCTTGACATACATCCTCTAATTACTTTTACCTTATAAATGGATGCAGATATGTATACAGCTAGAACCGGAAGGCTAACGCTTGCAATTGTGCCAATACCCATTGCTTTTCTTGTGCTAGTTCTCTCGGACAGCATGTTTTCTTTGCATATAGCCACAGGGCTGATGGGAATCTCGTGCGGGTTCTTAATTTCAACCGCCATTTCAATCACTTCCGAGCTTTTTGGACCAAAAAGCTCAGGAATCAACCATAACATCCTCATAACCAACATTCCATTGGGATCGTTAATATATGGCCTTCTTGCAGCTGTAATTTACGATGCCCACATTGGCAACTCAAAAGAGGAGCTTAATGGATCAAAGGTATGTATTGGTCGGAAATGCTATAAAGACACATTTAGCTTGTGGGGTTGCTTTTCTTTCGTAGGTTTGGCTTCTAGTTTTCTGCTTTTCTTAAGAACGAAAGCCGCTTATGAAGAAGATAATAAGCGGAGAAGAAATCAGATCCGGAAGGAGGACAAGATTTCACTCCAGGATGACCAATTAGAAATGATGAATGCTTAAGAGTTGGAAGATTTGTTAAGAAGTTGGTAAAACTAATTAGAGAAACACACCTATTTATATTTAAAAACATTAGATTCCCACGTCTACTTAGACTTAGATTCTTATAAATTAATTCATTTATTTGTATAAGGGATAGATTAGAGTTAATCTGCTAGGATTCTACATGTCTACCAAATCTATTAAGTTATTTGATTATAGTATTTAATATCATTCATTTGAGTGTAACACCCGAAAATCTAAAAGAGGGCTTTTATTTAACATCATCCAAACACTTTTATTATTTTCCAAAATCAATCATTTTCGTGATAAAAACTCATTAATCAAAATACTCAAGTTAAATTTGAATAATGCTTTATATTCAAATACCGAACACATGGATAAAACTCCATTGTCCAACACAAAGAAATATGGATAAGATCCAATATACCAATACCGTAATCTATGGATACACTTTATACCTAAAAGGGGCCCTAAAAACATGAATTATACACTTTCAATGACTTGAGAGACCCATAACAATTGAAGGTGGCAAATATACAGTAAGTCATGTATCAACGTCATTGAGGCTCTCTTAAGGTCAATAGGCTCCGTATACGCCTCCAACGAGTACCACTGCAAGCTTTCCACATACGACTTCAATGAGTACCACCAGAAGACCCTAGCTCTGTATACGACTTATACGAATACGATCGCAAGCTTTCCCATTCATTGACTTAGTGATCACTCACTATAAATTATAGTAGAGCATCAAAACTTCTCGATCACTTATATAACAAACATTGAATAATTGCTCCAGGAGTCCGACTCTATGAGAGGTTACTGTTGGGATTTTATACAAAATAAGTTCCAACAAAACTTAATAAAGACAATGGAAGCATTTGTATAAATGTATAACAAGAAACATTTTATTTCCCAACAAGGATCATCTTGCGAAAACTATGGAAAGATTAGAACACCTAAATGAGATATAAAGAGATACAACCTTTGTAGACTTTGAACCCTCTCGGTTTTGGGGTGTTGATGTAGATGGCAAGAACCCAAAATAAAATTCCTCTATATGTATCCACCAACAAGTTTTAGACACATTGGATGCTAGTCCTCTCTTGTAAACAAGCTTCTTAAGCCATTAAGAACAAATCTTAATTAGGTCTTAAGGAGATATACTTGTATTTTCTTCAAAATGTGATGTTCTTCTCAAGAACAAAGATGAGAGGAGAAGGAAGGAAAAATTGGTGATTTTGGATGATCAAGTGAAGTCTAAAAGGAGTCATTACACACTTTTATGTATGTTCACTTAAGTATGTCATGCTTCATACTTTCTTACAACCACCATGTCTTGTATGTAGTGATGGCCAAACGAAACCGAACCGAACCGAACCGATGGCCTAGCCCGAACCCGACCCGTTGACCAACCCGACCCGACTCGAACCCGGTCAAAACCCGGGCCTCAGCCCGCGGGCCCGGAAACCGGTCCGGAACCCGGGCCGAACCCGAAACCCGGTCCGAAAACCGGTCCGGAACCCGGTCCGAACCCAGACCCGGTCAAACCCGGGTTTGACCAACACTGTAGCAAACCGAGTTTTGGTCAAACCCAGACCGAACCCGAAATTTGGCCAACACTACTTGTATGCATGCTTAGTGTAAGAGAAGTATAGAGTTGACATAAGTTAGTCCAACAAGTCTATCATGTCTTCCTCAGTTAATTATGATATATAGAAAGTAAAAAAGACAAAACCAATTTTGTGATTTGTACTCTTTATATAATTAATACATAACTATTTAATCATACTATATAATTAAATAACTAGTTATACTCTTTAAAATATTATTTTCATAAAATAATATATCTCCATTTTAATACAAGACTTGATAATATGTACACAACATATAAAACATACCTTATGAGTTATTAGTTGATTTCTCTTTGATGTTATCATTTCCATAAAATAATAATTCTCCAATTATATACAAGAGTTGATAATATTTATTAGTTATTAAATTCTAATAAATAATCAATTAATGTCTACTTGCTTTTAGGTGTGACCCTATAGGATCATATGTTATTAGCAAATATCATTACACACTACTAGAAAAAACCTAATTACCGACCATTTTTTCCGACGGAAAAAATCCGTCGCAAACTTTCGACCAAAAACCGACGGTTTACCGACGGAATAAAAGATTTAGCGACGAAAACATAAACCGTCGGAAATCCGTCGGAAATCCGTCGGTAAATTTGCAATTTTCCGACGGATTAATTAATTTTAATAAAAAATAAATAAATTTTATATATTACCGACGGATTTCCGACGGTATTTAGATTTTTTGTAAATAATATTAATTTTTGTATTTGAAAATAGTATATTTAATTTAAAATTTTCGATAATATTATTAATCTAAAGTATTAAACAATAATTAAAATAATTAATAAGTAATTTTTAATTATCCGACGGATTACCGACGGTAATTAAATTTTTTTGTAAATATTATTAATTTTTGTATTTAAAAATAGTATAATTAATTTAATATTTTTGATAATATTATTAATCTAAAGTATTAAATAATAATTAAAATAATTAATAAGTAATTTTTAATTAATTCCGACGGATTTCCGACGGAATAATTAATTTTATTAAAAAATAAATAAATTTTATATATTTCCGACGGATTACCGACGGTATTTATTTTTATATATAATATTATTTTTTGTAATTAAAAATAATATATAAAATTTAAATTATTTGATAATAGAATAAAGTAGTAAGTAATAATTATAATAAATAATAAATAATCATCTAGTTGTGCTTTAATGAATACAGTTTGGCTTTAATCGATATAGTTTGGCTTTAGTGAATCCCTTTTGGTTTTAATCAATCTAGTTTGACTTTAATAGATCTACTTTGGCTTTAATCGATCTTGTTGGGGTTTAATCGATCTAGTTAGGCTTTAATGGACCCCGTTTGGATTTAATCGATCTAGTTGGGCTTTAATGGATCTCGTTTGGCTTCAATCGATCTAGTTGGGCTTTAATGGATCTCGTTTGGCTTTAATTGATCTAGTTGGACTTTTATGGATCTAGTTTGGCTTTGATCGATCTAGTTGGGGTTTAATCGATCTAGTTTGATTTAATGGATCCCGTTTGGATTTAATCGATCTATTGGGGCTTTTATGGATCTAATTTGACTTTAATCGATCTAGTTGGTGTTTAATCGATCTAGTTTGATTTAATGGATCTAGTTTGGCTTTAATCGATCTAGTTGGGTTTTAATGGATATGGTTTGGCTTTAATCGATCTAGTTGGGCTTTAATAGATCTGTTTGGCTTTAATGGATACAAGCTTTAATCGATCTAGTTGGGCTTTAATATACTGCGTTTATCTTTAATCGACCTAGTTGGGCTTTAATGGATCTAGTTTGGCTTTAATCGGTCTAGTTTGATTTAATGGATCTAGTTTGGCTTTAATGGATCTAGTTGGGCTTTAATCGATCTAGTTGGCTTTAATGGGTCCCGTTTGGCTTCAATCGATCTAGTTGGCTTTAATGGACCCCGTTTGGCTTCAATCGATCTAGTTGGCTTTAATGGACCCCGTTTGGCTTCAATCGATCTAGTTGGACTTTAATGGATCCTGTTTGGCTTTAATCGATCTGGTTTAGCTCTAGTGGATCTAGTTGAGCTTTAATCGTGTAGTTGGGTTTGGATCCATTTAGTTGAGCTAAGAACAGTCTACTAGCTTTAATTGATATGTTATCGGTTACAAAATGATTAAAGCTAAACTACATAACAAAAAAAAGTCAAAAAAAGTATAAAAAAACCTTGCTAGTTTTTTAAAGCAACACCAAATCATATTATAAAAACTTGACAAAAACAATGTTTTTTAACAAAAATTAAGCCTAATTAAATATGTAATTATATATTTATATTCTTATAAATTACGTTAATATTTTTCTATTATATAATAGTTAGAAAAAGAAACAAGCGGGAATATGAATATTTCCCGTCCCCCCAAAAATTTCCAAAATTTTTAACAAACCAATCTCCCCCTTGTTCTAATTTTTTCCAAAAGGGTTTTCTACTTGTTTCTCTTTTGATATGAAACCCTTTCTCTCCATCTCTCTCGATTGCCATCAACCTTCTGCTCGTTTAAATTTTGGTAAGTTTTCTGATATCAACATCACTTTTCACCGCTGCTCACCGCCATCAACTTTCACTTAGGTAATTTTTTTGCTCGTTTTAATTTAGGGTTTTTTTTTTCTCTTGATGTGGGTGTTCATGGTGAATCATTGGTCTATGTCTATTTATGTAAATTGATTGAGGGGTTAGATTCACGAGTTGATTTTGTTAATTTCTGTCATTTGTATGGCTTTAATTTTTGTTGGGTATAATCACGCCGCCGCTAGCGATGGCATCAGAAATGGTTGCTTCTTGTAATCAATTTTTGGTTGGCTTAGGTTCCTTTTCAGTAGAGTGCTTTTGATGTGAAATTTTGTTGATTTGGGGATTTTGTTTGTTGAAGTGTCTGATTTTAATGTAAAGTGCATCAAGAATCCTTCAGTTACGTCCGCAATATCAAATGGCATCGACAACTCATAGGTCTTGGGTACATGAGTCTATCTTCACAATTCCTATAATGACCTCAAACAACTCATATGTCTATAGATCTAGTGCATTACAGTCTAAATTACATGACACCAACAAAATGACCAACGCACTCACTAACATGTAAACTCTAAATAAATTTGGAATATACGCAAATCACGCTCAAAGCTCAACATTGAACAATTTAAATCAGACAATTGTCCCGGAATCTCAAATGAGCCAAAATCAACTCATATACTCCACACTTATATGACTACTCAATAAAAGTTAACATAGGCAATAAAATGCATTCTTCAAACGGTTTATAAAACCAAACCCACTAAAAGCTAATCAATGTCAATTAATCTTCTTTTTACGCATAAACATCAAAAGATGGCACTCTCATGATTTAACAAGATATATAAAATCAAATGTACCAAATATGCTAATTTCATCAATAATCCTAAAGTGGACATTTTTGGCATGTACATAGTTTTCACAAAACAACTTGAAATCATTTTGCTACGTTAAGTTAATCCTAGATTCCAAATCCAAATCTCTACCTTCCGGAATGAAGACTTTTAGATCCATAAGTAGAAACTTCAAAAACCTTCTCAAGAATTGTTGATCAAACTCTTCTAAGACCTGATAAACTGATGATGATCATTTTTCTTCTTAGTGCAATAATTTGTAGTTTGAGTTATCTTGGTTTAGTAGATTGCTTTCTAGGACATAACTTTATACGATTCAACGATTGTATATGTAAAAACATTACAATAAGCTTATACAATCCTTTAGATTATCGCAATAAACTTTTAGTACACTTTTGAAATAAAACATCCTATTAATATTTTTATAACATTATTTGAAAAAAAATTGTCTTACAGAAACAACTGTCTTGTAAAAGAATTTGTTTATATGACATTTCTCAAAAGTGCCCTGTAAGAAGGTTAATACGACACTTTAATTTGAAGTGTTAAAAAACATGTTGGAACAAAGGAGTGTGAGCTTAGTGGTAAGGCTTGGGCACTACATAGTGGTGAACCCGAGTTCGAGCCCTGGGGGACGCATTCTGGAGGTACGGGGGCTTCGACCCCGGGCTGCATGCTTTAGCAATCAGACTTCGGCCCAAAATTGCCGAGGATTAGTCTGGGTCTAATGTGGTCTGGAATACCTCTTCCAAAAAAAAGTACAAAAAATATCTTATAAATTTATTGCTAACACTTTTACATAGAATGCACACTTAATTGGTTCTACAAACTCAAGTCAAATAAAGCATTTCATTAGGACGATTACACATATATATAAACCGGATTTTGTTGTAGTGCTTACAAAGTTTGGACTTTCTTGTTGATCTTTGAGAGAGAAGACAAGACTTCATTCATGTCGGGTCGATCTTCCGGATCCATTCTAGTGCAACACAACGCCAACTTAAGAAGTTGTTCTATGATGCCCTGCTTTGTCGTAAAATTGGAATTTAGATCAGGATCAACGATTTCGATCACCTCATTGACTCCACTTGAAACTGCTTGATCTACTAGTTGCACCAAAGTCATTTGGAGCCCGTCTGCTTCGGTAAGTCCGGTCGGCCTTTTTCTAGTGATAAATTCCATCACTATTATTCCAAAGCTAAAAACGTCTACTTTTGTGGTCACTTTTCTCATATACGCGAATTCTGGAGGAACACAACATAGGAATGTATCTTGTTAGAAAAACTATAGTTTAGTCCCAACAATAAAATTTCCAAAAAGAATGAGTTAGGACGTTACATTTTTTTATATAAAAGTGTTACAGAAAGTTTATATAACCAAACATTTAATATTGTTTTATATACAAATGCTGCAATAAGTTTGTATGACGTATTTGGGCAAGGTTTTTTGTACCCTTTTTAAATTCATAGTCATATCAACTTTTCTTTTAACATTTTTTGAAAAGAATGTTTTATAATACGACTGTCCTATGGAACAAGTTTCTAAAATATTATATTGTTAATAAACTAGTACAAAATTGTTTTAAAAGTGTGTTTAAAAGCTTGTTAAAAACGAAAAAAAAGATGTCCTATAAACTTACTCTAACATTTTTTACATGTGAGACAAAACCGTTTGGTTTTATAAATACAAGTTGAATGAAGTAGTTTGTCATGACATTTGGACATTTTTAGCATTCCATAAACCTGCTTTTGTTATATTCTCGGTTTGATCTTAGAAATCAAATTATCTCATTACTAAAAAAGGGTATTATCGATGGCAGAAACAGTCGGTAAACCGTCGGACAAGCTTTCCGACGGTTTTCCAACGAAAAGAGAATCGCTAAAAAGATGGTAGGTAAAAGCTACTGACGGTTATCCTGCCGACCTTTACTGACTGCTTTTCGACGGTTTACCGATGATCTTCAGACCACTAATAGAAATATAAATAAAATAGGAAAAGAAAGAGTCGGTATACCATTGGAAAGCAATTGGAATTTTCCAATTGCTTTTAGCAATCAATAATGGCAGTCACAATTCAAAATCACATGTATGTTTATCAATCTTATTTTCATTAGAATCTAAAGAAGAAAGAAGAGCTGTGAATGCATTACCTGGAGCCAAGTAACCAATGGTGCCTTCAAAAGCCGACCCATAAGAGACGCTACTTCCATCCTGCTTATGTACTCCAAGAATTCTAGCCGTCCCAAAATCGCTAACACGAGCTTCCCACTTTCTGTCCAGAAGAATGTTAGAAGGCTTCAAATCACAATGAACAATCGGAAAATCGTATCCAGAATGCAAGTAAACCAGCCCTCTAGAAACCGAAACCAAAACATCAACTCGTTCAGAAATACCCCATCTCGATCGATCAATCCTAGAATCATGTATAACTCGATCCAAATTACCGTTTTCCATGAACTCGAGAACCAGAGACTTCAACTTCCCACTTTCCCAGGCATATCCAATAACTTTTACTAGATTTCTATGCCGCAATTTGCTTAACGTCTTAATTTCTTGGTTGAAACTTCTATCGGATTCGGCTGAAAACTGGATGAAGTTCAAGTTCTTTACCGCTGTCGTCGTTCCATCTTCTAATCTACCTTTATAAATGGTACTTAGACTACTGCTACCAATAATCTTATCTTCGCTGAAATTATTGGTAGCTTTTTCAAGTTCTTTTCTATCGAATCTTTTGAGAATGGAGCCCCGCACATAATCTGGCTCTAGGTTCTCTTTGGCCTTCAGTTTTCCAAGATGCCGGTAACATAATGCCGCCAAAATGAAAACAAAAGATACAGCGAGAGACCCAAGCATTGCACGAATAAAAATGGTCTTTCTTGATATTATTTCCGAATGGTTTGATCGAGTTGAGGATGCACATGATTTGGTGATGTTGGAAACACATAGAGACGGATTTCCAAGTAATTCAACAGCGCTGGCATTTATGAAAATACCGGTATTTGGGATATGTCCTTCTAGCTGATTGAAAGAAAGGTTTAGGTGTTTCAGTGTCGAAATTTTGCCAAAACCCTCGGGAATCTGGCCCATGAATTTGTTCTTGGAAAGATCGAGAGAAATAAGACGAGTCAAGTTTGTGATACTTCCGGGGATCTCACCTTCAAACAGATTACGTGAGAAATTCATATTGGTAAGCATGTCAAGAGTTGGAAATATTTCAGCTTCAAGACTACCGGTAAGCAAATTTCCGGACAAATCAAGACTACGGAGATTTCTGCATCCTTGAAGTGTTATCGGAATTCCTCCCGACAGATTATTGTTCGATATATCAATCTCTTCCACCATCTCGAGATCACCCAACTCATTCGGGATCTCTCCGGTAAGAAAGTTGCTCGATAAATTGAGATATAACTGCAAATTCTTCATACTAGAAATCAGCGGCCCAGAAATTGATCCGGTTAGGAAGTTATGTGAAAGGTCTATCGAAATCAACCGGTTAAGTTTCATCAAACTATCTGGAATTGATCCGTTGAACCCGTTTCCACTGAGATCCAACCGAGAAAGAAGCTCAAGATTCGAAAAAGAATGTGAAATAGAACCCACAAATTTGTTGTTCATCAAGTAGAGTTCGGTCAGCTGTTTAAGCTCAAAGATCTGTTCTGGAATCTGGCCTTCAAGAATATTGTTACCAAGCAAAAGACTTTGAACAAGAGAAACTTCAGAAATTTCTACAGGGATGGGGCCAGAAAACTGGTTTTGCCCAAGATTTAACAACATCAAACTCGTTAGGTTTCCGATTTCTCTAGGGATCTTCCCAAAGAAGGAATTTCCATGAATTTGGAGTATATGGAGATTAGAAAGTCTTGCGATTCTAGAATTCAAAAATCCGGTAATATGGTTATCTGCCAAATCAAAAATCTTTAGATTCAGACAATTAAAGAGGTCATCAGGGATTCTTCCTGAAAGCTGATTGCTTCCAATACTTAAAAACGTAAGATTCGGCAACCTTCCTAACCCTTCCGGAATCTCTCCAGAAATCCTATTACTAGACAAATCTATCAACCGCATATCAGTGCAGTTCGATAAGCTTGACGGAATAGAACCTTCTAGAAGATTATTGCTAAGAGATAGATTCTTGAGGTTATGAAGTGACCCAATTCTAGAAGGAATTGTTCCTGTGAGGAAGTTTAAACTAGCTGTCAAGTATGTTAGATTGACCAACCTGGTTATCGAATCCGGAATCTTCCCACTAAGCTTGTTCTCGTGAAGCGTCAGCGATTGTAACGATTCTAGAAGCTCGATATCAGAAGAAATGTTCCCGGATAGATTATTCCGCCCGAGTTGCAAAACTAATAGCGATTTCAACCGGAATAACGAGCTCGGGATTGTCGAATTCAACCGGTTATCGTATAACCGTAAAAACTGTAAGCCAACCAGGTTTCTGAGCTCTTCGGGAATCGCACCAACGAACTTGTTTCTGTATAAATTAAGAAGCTTTAGATTCGTGCAACGGCCGACTTCCGGCGGTATTTCGCCCGAAAAAAAATTCTCGAACAGCTGAAGAACTTGTAAACTCGACAAATTCCCGATCTCTCCAGGAAGGGTACCGGAAAGTCGGTTCTGGCTTAAATCGAGCGCTTGTAGCTCTATCAATCGACCAACGGAAGTCGGAATCGAGCCTTGTAAAAGATTATCAAAAGCTCCAAGAAGCTGAAGGTTTATCAAATCGCCGATTCTATCGGGAATCGTGCCGTTGAGTTCGTTCTCATCGAGGCTAAGTTGCACCAAGGAAGTGCAATTACACAAGCTCACCGGAATGGAACCCGAAAGGGAATTGTGTCCAAGATCTAGCAATTGCAAATTCCGGAGTTTTCCCAATTCCAACGGAATCAGGCCCGAGAGAGAGTTGGCATAAAGGGAAAGTGTGGAAAGCTGTGTGCAGAAGTGCAGCTGGGAAGGAATGATTCCAGTGAATGAGTTTGAAGTTAGATCAAGAATCTGGAGGCTGGAAAGGTTTCCAAGAAAGGGAGAGATTTGGCCTTTGAGTTGCTTTTCCTGAATAGAAATGGAAATAACAAGTCCGGAATCGTCGTCACATTGAATTCCAGTCCAGTTACAGTGGTGGGTGGAATCAGGATTCCAATCCAGGAGTGCACCAGTTGGGTCATCTGTGATTGAGTTCTTGAAATGTTTCAAAGCATCTTCTTCTTTGAAACTGGAATCTGCAGATAGAACACCAAGAACCAGTAAAAAAGCCAGGAGTAGTAAGCTTCTGAACACCATTAATGAATTCATTCTCAAGTAGGAATACGAGAACGCCTTTAAAGAATACGAAAACAACCAATTGAAAATCTCATGTTATTTTACATTAACGGTCAAACACAAAAATATAAACATGACTGAACCATCAACTTAACCTTATGTGGTGCCGAAAGTCTATATATAAATATATATATAGATAGATACACATCCTATATATATATATATATTAATGTGTGAAATGAGATTTTTTGCGACTCAGAATAGTCAAGTCTTCATATATAAACAAAAATATAAAGAAGACTGGACCATAAACCTCAAGTTGTGCGTAGAGTCTCTCTCTCTCTCCCTCCCTCTCTCTCTCTCTCTCTCTCTCTCTCTCTATATATATATATATATATAGTATTAGGTTCAAATGATAAGTACTAAAAAAATGAGAAGTAGAGAAGTGATCTCCACCACTCATCCGGTCAATAAAGGCGGCTTTGACCGGGTCCCCTCCTTTAATAATTTCTACCCTTCCATGAATCGCGTCAATCCCCCGTGATCGCATTCACCGTAACCGGTCAAAGCCACCTTTATTGACCGGATGAGTGGTGGAGATCACTTCTCTACTTCATATTTTTTAGCACTTCTCATTTGAACCTTTCTCTCTCTCTCTCTCTCTCTATATATATATATATATATATATATATATATATCAAAACTAAACTATACCTACACGCAATGCGGCACAAAGTTTTTCAAATCTGAAATTATAGTGGTATAATCTATTAAAATTAAATAAAAAATATTTAATATTTGACTCATTTTGAATGTATTGATGCGGCGATTATAGCGATATAGATTATAACAGAAAATGTAATTTTAATGCATTTTAGTTCATAATATACGCTTATTTATGTTATATGATAAAGGTGTAAAATGAAAATTGAAAAGTTAAGAGATTACATTTAAATAAATAACTAATTATGTGGATATTAAATATAAAGTAAATAACTAAAAAGTATGAGATAAATAGAATCTCAATCAGATAAGTCTAAATGAACAGAAATTGTAAAATGTATCCAGATACATGTTTAGGCGGAAATATCCTGAAACTGACCCTCCAGAAGACGACACGGGGCAGTTCAGTTACTCTTTTATTATATATAAGTTTAAAAATGTGAAATGAGATTTTTGCAACTGAGAATAGTCAAGTCTTCATATATAAACAAAAATATAAAGACGACTGAACCATAAACCTCAAGTCGTGCGTAAAGTTTCTGTCTCTCTCTGTCTCTCTCTCTCTCTCTCTCTCTCTATATATATATATATATATATATAGAGAGAGAGAGAGTTATATATATATAGAGAGAGAGAGAAAAATGTTCAAATGAGACACATAACTTTTTAAGAAAACGTGAGAAGCAATCTCAGCCACTCATTCGGTCAACAAATGCGGCTTTGACTAGTCCCCCCCCCTTTTAATAATCTCTACCCTCCCTTGAATCGCATCAATCATCCGTGATCACGTCCATAGTAATCGCGAGATGAATGACTGAGATTGTTTCTCACGTTTTCTTAAATTGACATGCTTTTCACGTTTTCTTAAAAAGTTATATGTCTCGTTTGAACCCCTCTCTCTCTCTCTCTCTCTCTATATATATATATATATATATATATATAGGGTCAGGTTCAAATGTGAACTCAATTTTGGTTGTGAACTTACGAACGAATCTCATGCACACATATATATGCACCGATATCGATCTAGAAACCAGATGAGTAATAGTGTCTACCGATATCATCCTCGAAACATATGAGTAATAGCATCCACCAATTTCGTTTTGAGAAACACATGGGCCATATTGTCCTTTGGTGTTGGCCTGGAAATCGGATGGCTACTCCTCCCTCTACTAAAATAACTTGTTAGGTATATCCTTTAAATAGCTAATTAAAAACACCCAAAATCTTTAAAAAAACAGACTACACATTTTAGGTTGAATGACTATCACAATACTCGAATGATATGTGACAGAGTCTACGTCATCGATCCTACTACCATTAGGATTGATGTACGATACTGAGCATATCTTCTCGCTCGACAAAAAGTCTCAAAGATCCATATCTGTCACGTAAAATGAACGTTGCTAAAATGTGCATATTATATTATTAAGAATATGAATAAACAAAATATATAACCAATAAACGGATCTTGAAGGTATACACGAATCCCGAAAATATGTAATTTTACATGCCTTATTTTTTACTTTCCATAAGCGCATTATTTAACTGTTCAAAAGTTCAGTGTCATACGAACAAACCCCATGGGTACTAATTCTATGTACTCAAATCCTGGAATAATAGTAGACATCACTCATGGATGACATAGTCTTTTTGTCTACCAAGGAATACGAGGTCAAGTCCCCGGAGAAGGCTAACACGGATTGCATCATCATTCGATAATTGGTCGAAACGTTGATCAACTAAACCCCAAAAATCCTCGACCTTTACATCTCTATAAAGGGGGAACATGACTAAATAATTTTTTTCCTAATTGTTAAAGGAGTATTAGTTGGTAGGAGAACTTCGAGTCTAATCAAAGCGCAATTGATACATAGAAATCTAGTTATAAAATTAAGCCCCTTTTTCACTAGTTCTAGACCACCACGAAGTAGGCAAGTATAACCCACTCGTGAATAGCATAGCGGCGGTAAGTTTACGAGTATCATTTCCACAGGGAACAGTTAAGCTAATTGCAATTACTACAACTAAAACTGATTAACCCAAGACAGTAAATTACAAAAGAGGGTTTTTTTATAATTAACTACTAATCAACTAAACTTAATAAAAGACAAACTTTAACTGAATTAATCAATCCTTGATGAACAAAAATTAGTCGGAGTAGGACACTCACTGTGACTGTAAGTTTGTGGGGTTCCAACTCAAAACCAATTGGCTATGAGTGGAGTAGCCCATGACCCTTATAAGCACATTACAAGTTCACTTTGTGTCCGATGTGGGACATTGCTCAACACGCCCCCTGACGTGTGGCGTTCTTTTAGCCTAACACGTGGATACTTTAGGTTACATGGAGTCCGTGGAGTTCGTGCAACCACAGGTGAACCTTGCTCTGATACCATGTAAGTTTGTGGGGTTCCAACTCAAAACCAATTGTCTATGAGTGGAGTAGCCCATGACCCTTATAAGCACATTACAAGTTCACTTTGTGTCCGATGTGGGACATTGCTCAACAGTGACTAGAATCCCCGTAGACTTAGGTTTTGATGATTAAGTGTCGTTATGAACTCCGTACGAGTCAGTTGCATGATTAGATCTCTCTCAATCTCTCTTAATATTAAAACACAGTTCCTAGGGTTCTCACCTCTAAGCCTATGCAATTGATACACTCCAATTACCGATCAATTATTAGGTTCAGTTTTCACATCACCACTAACCCTAGAACTTTCGTTACAAGAGTTAGGTCTTTCAAGCAAACAATAAGGTTATTAGTATTTGATTTCAATAAACCACCTACTAGGTCACCTAAGTGAAATGTAGACAAGATTAAATAACCATGACAATTTCTTGTCTCAATAATAACTTAATCAACAAATTAAACAACCAAAAGTTAAAGCCGAAAGCTTGAAGTCCATCAATTGAAAAAACCAGTAATGTATCAAGAAAACATAACCAAAACCAAATTATAAACTATTCATCACATCATAGTGAGTGACAAGAAATCTAGCACATAGACATCATATGATAAGATCAATGTCAATGGAAAACACAAACATGGACACATCTTGAAGAACGAAGTGCTCAAATCGTGAAGATCTTAACATTGGAAACCCTTGAATCCTTCTCCGGGGTGTATGAGGGTTGATTGACCTTTTTGGGAAGAGTCCTTCTGAGTTCATGTATAGAATGACAAACTTGTCTTAAAAATTTGAATTTATAGGTTCCTGTCCAAATACATCTCGCGGCGCGAGTTGTAAAACAAAAACCCCTCGCGTGACTTTTGACATCGGCTCATGATGCGAAGCCTTTCCCTAAATTTCCACAGAGGACCTTGCGACGCAAGGATGATGGCTCGCAAGGCGAGCTATGTTGACTTTTTCTTTTTGTTACAATTTGATCCCTCTTTGTCATTTTACGAATTCTTCGACGCCTTGAACTTACAATAAACACACTAAATCAATGCAATACACCCCAAAACTAACAAATTTCGAGCATAAAAACCAAGATATTGATGGGTGAAACATGTATAAACATGGAAACATCAAAGTTCCCACACTTCAACTTTGCTTGTCTTCAAGCAAACTATCAAAAGAAATCTAAATCAGTGCCAGCCAAATTCGTCTAACTCTAATCTACAAACGTGAAACACAAACCCAACCATTTAACTCTAATGCACTTAAGATGCTATCTAACACCTCCCAATCCCAACTCATGCATAATTTCCAAAGCTCACCATAGGTAATCACTCAATCACTCAAATATTTTGGCTTATACAGTGATCACACAATTTATCCAATACACATCTCATGCATAAGTTTGTAAACGAATCCAATCACCACCACTAGAGTTGTCTTCTATAAAGAGGGCTTTAGGGTTATAACGTTTGGCTTACGGTTAAGGTAGGAAAAGGAAAATTAAAAAATGACTATGAATAGCAAAAACTCGGGCATTATTAAGTTCAAACCGTCTTTATTCAAATTAGAATGATTTGGCTGATCTTCCTTTAAGCCCATTTCTTAGCAAACACGTTTCTCAATCACATCTACCATCTCTAGGGCCTCTCTAAATCTAGTCAACTTGGAAAGAATTATTTAGCCGAGTTTGGAAAGAATTATTTAGTCAACTTGGAATGCACCTTCTTCTTTCTAGAGCATATCACCCGCAGAATGACAGTTAAACCAAGGTCGTCAACCATTGCTAGGAACGACAATAGGGCGGGTTCGGACCGAAGAGTGGTATCCCATCCCCAAAAGCAAAGTAAAAAACCGTCCCCCCAGACCAGCCCCATCCCGTCGGGGATCTTATTGGGGATCCTCATGGGGTCGGGGACCCATTGCAGAACCCATTAACGATAAAGATAACAATTACTGTTGGGTGTACCTAGACCTGGTCTTCAAAAACATAATTTTCTCAAAAGTAAATATGTTAGCTCCAAAAGTTCTAAAAGTAAAAGTACAGAAAAAGGAAGCAAGGTGTTTTTCACGGAAGGGTTTCGTAACAGAGGACAACAGAGGATCTGTTGTCAGAAGTCACCAGGATGTACAAGTCATGTTCAGCAGAGTCTCTGAAGAGCATCAAAAAGGATCTGCGGAATTCTCCCTCTGTGAGAATTTGTTTCGTATTTTCTACATAGGGCAGTTATTTGCACGTGCTTCACACGTGATCTTACTTCACCGACTTCCTTTCTACGTTCAAGATTGGGCCACGTGACAAGATCTTAGAAAGTTAGTTAGGATTTACTTTTGTGTAGTATAAATAGTCGTGTATTCCCTTTGTTTTGAAATGCTTCACAATTTTGTAATTAATCGTCCATTTTTCAATCAATTGAAAAATCTTTTGAAGCAATTCTCTCTTCATCTTCATTCTACACTTTTAGTGCGTGTTCTTGGTGTTTATATCTTGAATCTGCATTTACAGTTTGTATAATTCTTTATCAACTGTTTATTGTTAGATTCTGCTTTCATTCAATTCATATTATTTTCAAGTCTTCCGTTGTTTACTGTTTATTGAATTGAATTGAGCAAAAAAAATCAATATCATTACGTAGATTGGGATCCAACAAAATACATTATCTAACATACGCATGGTTAAATTGTAACTCGTGACAAGCCTATTTCAACATGTGATATACTAATAGATTTTCAAAGGATATATATATATATATATATATATAGAGAGAGAGAGAGAGAGGTAGGTTCATACAAGAACCAACCTCATTTGCAAATGAACTAACTATAGCCATACATTAAGGTGGACTCATGCGGGTCCCACTTATTATAAAATCATATATGATTTAGTGGTGGTACCTACCTACAGACCCTGGACTTACAATAAAATAACAAATGCAATAACTTCATACCAAGTTTTAATGATATCCAAGGATGCTTCTTGAGTTCCCTAAACGGCCAACTGCCTAGGCGGTACTTTCTTTGAAGACTTCTTCCCTCCAGGAACTCATATGATGATTTGAGATGAAAATATAACAAAAGGAAATTTTATTGATATATACAAGGCTTGGTCATGTTTTGGGATGAGGATGAACAACCAATCCAAACATACAAGAACCAACCCCATTTACAAGAATAAAGGAACTAACTATGGCCATACATTAATGTGGGCCCATGTGGGTCCCGCTTGTTATAAAATCATATATGATTTAGTGGTGGGACCCACATGAATCATATATGATTTTTTAATAAGGGGAGCCCACATGGGCTAACATCATATGTGATTGTGGTTTGTTCTTGCAAAATGGTTGGGTTCCTTTAGAGGATATATATATATATATATATAGAAAGGTTCAAACAAGAACCAAACAAATTTGCAAGAATGGAGGAACCAAGAAAATCACATGTGATTTCCTACTAAAGCTCGCCCACTCGCACGACCCACTCGCCTTGTCGGGAGCGTGTACTACACTCGCCAAAGGGGAATCACATGTGATTTAGTACAAAATCACATGTGAGTTCCTTGGTTCCTTCATTCTTGCAAATGTGTGTGTTCTTGTATGATCCTCCCTCTATATATATATATATATATAGGTGAAAGTTCAATTGCAAACCACCTTTTCATTGTGAACGTGAGGACAAACGAGAGCGCGACACGTGGCAATTTGAAAAAATTTCGACTAGTTATTCAGACTGAATAACACTAACATGCACTCTGATGCAATTGGACGCGGGCGGGTCAGCCGCGGGTCATCCGCGGGTCAAGGCTTATTCAGTCTGAATAACGCTTTATTCAGTCTGAATAACGCTTTATTCAGACTGAATAAGCCTTGACCCGCCGATTTCAATTGCCACGTGTCGCGCTCTGGGCTGTCCTCACGTTCACAACGAAAAAGTGGTTTGCAATTGAACCCGCCCCTATATATATATATATATATATATATATATATATATACAGGGGAATGTTCAAACGAGAAGAATGTCAATTTAAGAAAAAGTGATGAGCAATCTCAGTCACTCATCTTGCGGTTATGATGGACATGATCACGGAGGATTGACACGATTCATGGGAGGTTAGAGATTATTAAAGGGAGGCACCGGTCAAAGCCGCCTTTGTTGACCTAGATGAGTGGTTGAGATTGCTCCTTGCGTTTTCTTAAAAAGTTATATTTTTCGTATGAACCTCCCTCTATATATATATGTACGTATAAGATATGAGTATTGGGCTATGAGTAATAGATATTTAAATATAGAGGACGGCTATTTTACAAACCTTCCAAAGGTAACAAACCGTGCAAACCATTTTTTAACCAATCATTTATTTTCTAACCGAATTTAAGGCATTCTTTTTTTAATATAATTAAAAGGGTAATTTAGGCAACTGATGCCATTTTTTATTTTATACATTATTTGTTTTTTATCAAGATAAATTTGGTAGTTATCGTGTTTTGAATTTTAATTTTCTTTAGATTTTTCATTTGAATATCTTACATTGAAAAGCCATAAGAATAATTATCATTGATATTCAGTCATGTAATACATTGATTTAACTAAATATTCATGTAATGCATACATTGATTCAACTAAATATTCATGAATGATTTAAGAGATGCATAATCTTTTAAATAATATTCATCTACTGATTTCTATATTCACTAGTTATAAATACAGTTAATGATTATCATTCATCACATGCATATACCATAGCTTCAATAAAATTCATCATCTCAAGTTTAATTAATAATCATCATTCCTGCAGTAATCAAATGTGGATAGTTGTGAGTTATTTTAGGGATATTGATTTAGGTGAATCCTGTTTTCCTAAATTATAGGTGAATACTTAGAATAACAATATTCCTAATATGCCCCTAAACGTGGATTTTTTTTATTCATTAAATATTGATTAATCATTATTTATTATTATTTATATTTGTTTAATTGGTAACCGTAGATTGTTTTTTGTATGGTTAAGATGAGGTTTGTAAGGTTTGTAACCTTTTCTTGGTTTGTAAAATAACCTCCCTCTTTAAATATATATATATATATATATATATATCATAATATAAAAATAATATATAGATATATGTATTTGTATATGTATATTGGGCGAGCTGGGCCGGGGAATTGGTTCTCATCCTCATCCCCAATAACATCCTCGATCCCCGCCCCATCCCCAAAATTGTGTCCCTCAACCCGACCCAAAAATGTCGGTTTCGGTTTTTTTTTTTGCAATCCTAATCGTTGCCTTGGGTTATATTTGTGTTGATTTGCCAGTAGTGATGGCCAAACGAAACCGAACCGAACCGAACCGATGGGCTAGCCCGAACCCGGCCCGTTGACCAACCCGACCCGGCCCGAACCCCGGTCAAACCCGGGTCTCAGCCCGCGGACCGGAAACCGGTCCGGAACCCGGGCAGAACCCGGCAAACCCGGGTTGAACCCGAAACCCGGGCCGGAAACCGGTCCGAATCCGGCCGGAACCCGGGCCGGAAACCGATCTGAGCCCGGCCGGAACCCGAGCCCGACTCAACCCGGGTTTGACCAAACCCGGGTTTGACTTTTACTGTAGCAAACCGGGTTGGTCAACGGCCCGGCCCGGCCCGGCCCGAACCCGGTTTTTGGCCATCACTATTTGCCAGTGATAAGCCAAAAACCAGGAGTAAATTTTTGTACTTGGCATAATTTCGGTACAATACAAGCTTCCATAGAGGCATCGAAATGACGCCATCTCAGGCACTTTATGGTCGTGTGGCCCCATCCATCCCGACATATACTTTGTGTAGCTTATGAGTTGCCTCTATTGAATCCACCTTATTAGAGCATAATCGTTTAATCAAATTGCCTAAAATCACTTCGACAAGGACACAACAACGCCAACCTAATCGCCACTGTATGGATATGGAATTTAATGTCGGTGATCTATTTTATCTGTGTTTAGCACTAATCATCAAACATATGTTCAGAAACAGGACTCTCAAAAGTTATGCAAGCGTTATTTTGGTCCATTTTTGGTCCTCGAGCGGATTGGCAAGGTTGCCTACCGGTTGGATCTTCCGCTAGGCTCACGCATCCACACGGTATTACATGTGTCTCTATTATGGCCCTACCACTATAATGTTACTCCAACTCAACTACCACTACCAGCTGATAATTATATCGATGACCTCCCCATCCTGATTTCGGACTCCATTATCAATAAACGAATTTCCCGAGTCAAGTTGTCAATGATCATTATTAAGTGCTTGTTCGTTGGACTGGTCGTGACCTAACTGAAACCACTTGGGAATGTAGAGAAGAAATTCTTGCTCGATACTCTTACCCACGGCCTGCCAAAGAAGTTATCTTTTATATAGTTAGAAGTTTTAATTGAATTATTGTTGGACCGATTAATTCCAAATACTGGTATTGAAAAATTATTGATCTAGCTCTTAAAAGACAAGAGTAAATGCAACGGAAGTAAACAGATTATAGAACATATCAATTGAATAGATAAACACACACAAATAAAGAAGAAGATGATGATTGCTCCAAATTGTATTTGATTCAAGATGAATTCAAATTTGACTATAATAACAATGGAAAGTGAAAGTTCTTCAGAATTCGGAGCAAAATACAGAGGGAAATCTATTTATACTAGTCCCTAACCGACTAGATGACATCTTTACACGTGGACCAATCCCAGCCCTAGAAAGTAAGTCGGTGAATAACCAACTGCACGTGCCAGGCATGTGACTGGGAAGATCGTTGAAGAGTGTCCAATGTTAGCTTTCACAGAGGTTGGTATCGCAGAGCCTCTGTCATCTCTTCAAGAGGCTCTGTGGTTCTGCACTTGTAAAGATCTTTAACCTCTAACGAACCTCTGATAGAAGAAACCTCTGGCAAAGCTGAGATGTCATTTTTTACATACTTGATTATAATGCAAGGTTGGAGCTAACAATTATAATAGTTTTCCTTGTAGTCATTTTTTTATTTAAAGGGTTTTGAGAATCTTTAATGAAGTGTGAAAAGCATTGTTCCATTAGTTATTTTATTCCTTGAAGACTAATCATCTTGAATTCGGTTACTATCATTATAATTACAAACATATCATGTATTGACTTACAAGTTCAAGGAGTTCAATAAATATGTATTCAGTAAATTACACTGTAGGTCCTTGTGGTTTGCTCAAAATCCGGACTCGTTTAAAAAAACTCCTTTTTTCTCTTTGTTGTTTGCATTTAGTTGCACTTGGGGTCCCTATTGCTAACACCGTTAAAAGGCAGGTGTTAACCTAAAGGGTATTTTTGTCATTTCACCATATTTTTGTCTTTTCCTATTAAAAAATATATTTATTTTTTATCATTAAAGATGTGGACCCAACAACACCTTCCCTTTCACCCACCCCACTCTCCTCACTCTCTCTCTCTCTCTCTCTCTCTCTCTCTCCTCTCTCTCTCCTCTTTTTCTCTCTCTCTCTCTCTTCTCTCTCTCTCTCTCCTCTCTCTCTCTCTCTCTCTCTCTCTCTCTCTTCTCTCTCTCTCCTCTCTCCTCTCTCTCACTCATATAATATGGCCTATAAATACATATAAATGGTGAATTCTATCCCCACCTTCTTACAAGGGGATGGAAGTTGATGGTGTGAGTGGATATGTAGGACCCAAAGATAGGACCCAATATGTTTATGTGAGTGGAGAGGTAGGAATAGCAATCTCCATATAAATAGATCCATACATAAATAAAGAGACACAAAAAAAGTTGGATGAACAACCCATTAAAATTTTCAAAATGAACAACCCATCTTCACCATCACCACCATATATATACACACCCACACACATATATACACTTGCATACATATATAGACACACAAAACACACACACATATATACCTGCAAATATATATATATATATATATATATAGCAGTGGGTTCAAATGTGTTCATTGTGAACGTGAGGATAGTCGAGAGTGTACCACGTGACAATCTGACTTATGTGGCTTAGCTTTATTCAGTCTGCATAAATCCTGCGGGTTAGCTTCATTCAAGCTTTATTCATATTGCATAAAGCTATTATGCAAACTGAATAAAGCTTGAATAAAGTTAACCCGCGCGCTAAGTCGCTCGCGTCAGAGTGCGACTAAGCTTTATGCATACTGCATAAAGCTTTATTCAGTCTGAATGATAGCTTTATGCAGTATAAAGCTTAGTCGCGTGTTTTTTAGATTGCCACGTGGCGCGCTCTCGGCTGTCCTCAAGTTCACAATGAACAAGTTGTTCACATTTGAACTTTCCTATATATATATATATAGACACACAAAAAACACACTCACACAACACTCACACACACAAAAATGCATCCCAACATTTTTATACATATGCACGGATGCAAACCGAAATGGTGATCCGTTTACACATCGAAGATGAAGGAGAGGGACATCTTCCTCATCCATCCATAAAACCCGCATATAATTTTGAATACCCATTTTCCCATTTTACGTAAATCCCGTAGTTTATCCCT
Organism: Centaurea solstitialis; assembly: GCA_030169165.1. Classification (NCBI taxonomy): domain Eukaryota; kingdom Viridiplantae; phylum Streptophyta; class Magnoliopsida; order Asterales; family Asteraceae; genus Centaurea; species Centaurea solstitialis. The sequence continues at coordinate 35,777,692 of CM058040.1, forward strand.
TGAATCCGATGATTTCTCACGTAAAAAGGAAGAAAATCTTGGAGCTTTCTGCGACCTCGGAAGAAAAAAGGGAAGGTGTTGTGGGGTCCACATCTTTAATGATAAAAAAAGAAATATAGTTTTTTAAAAGGAAATCGACAAAAATACGATAAAATGACAAAAATACCCCTGGGTTAACGATTGCCTTTTGATGGTGTTAGCAATAGTGAACCCGAAGTGCAACGAAATGCAAACCACAAGGACGAAAAAGGAGGTTTTTTCAAACGATGAACCATATCCAGATTTTAAGCAAACCACATGGACCTATAGTGTAATTAACTCATACGTAGAGGAAGCGGTCAAACCTTAATGAAACCCAAGTTAAAATCTTTTTGCACTACAATAAATGCGGGTTTTTATATATATGATAGTAAAAAATGTCTATATATATTAATAGACTACTTCCTAGGACATAATTTTATAGATTCAACGATTGTATGTCCTATGTATGTAAAAATATTGTAATAAGTTTATTATGTTTTTAAACATCTTAATAAATCTGTTAGAGTCCTACATCGGCTAGTTTTGGACCAAATCTTCACTATATATGTTGGAACCCCCCTTCAGGCCCTTCTCTCCTTAAGGGCTCTTTTGGAGATTAATCTAAGGGTTCCACATATTCTAACATGATATCAGAGCCAAGGTCTACCACTCTACGGACTCACATGCCGGCACTCTCGTGACCCTCTCCTGGTCCTCTCGTGACCCTTCTAGGCTCTCTATCTAGCCTCTGTTGGAGGGGGCGTGTTAGAGTCCCACATCGGCTAGACTTGGACCAAATCTTCACTATATATGTTGGAACCCCCCTTCTCTCCTTAAGGGCTCTTTTGGAGATTAATCTAAGGGTTCCACATATTCTAACAAAACCTTTTGTGCACTTTTGAAATAAAACGTCTTATTAATATTTTTATGACGTTATTTGAAAAAAAAATGTCTTGTAGAAAAAATTGTCCTATGAAGCATGTGTTTACATGACATTTCTCAAAAGTGCCTTGTAAGAAGATGAATGACGACACCATCGTTTTTATTTTACGTATTTGTTTATGAATATTAATTTGGTAAGGTTCCGGATTATAATGTGTTATAAACATCATGTTCAAACGTCAAAAAAAATCTTATAAACTTATTGCAATGGCTTTACATCAAATGCATAATTAGTTGGTTCTATAAACTCAACTCATATAAAGCACTTCATTAAGACAATCAGATATAAACCCGATTTTGCTGTAGTGCTTACAATCTTAGGTGTCTAGACTTTCTTACTGATCTTTGAAAGGGAAGACAAGACTTCATTCATGTCGGGTCGATCTTCCGGATCCATTCTGGTGCAACACAACGCCAACTTAAGAAGTTGTTCTATGACGCGTTGCTTTGTTGAGAAATTGGAATTTAGATCAGGATCTACGATTTCGATCACCTCATTGAATCCACTTGAAACTGCTTGATCTACTAGTTGCGGCAAAGTGATTTGGAGCCCATCTTCTTCAGTGAGTCCGGTCGGCCGTTTTCTAGTGATGAATTCCATCATTATTATTCCAAAGCTAAAAACGTCTACTTTTGTCGTTACTTTTCTCATATACGCAAATTCTGGAAAAACATCACATAAGAATTGATATGTATCTTGTTAGAAAAACATCTTATGAAGCATACCAATGTTGCAAAGCTTACTCCCAATATCAGAATAAATTAGGACGTTAAAACCGTATAAGTGTAAGACACTGCTTTAGAAAGACTTATAAAGTCTATATGATCAAACATTTGCTCGTCTTATGTTAAAGTCTCATAATAAGTTTATATGACCAAACGTTTTCTTATATAAAAGTGTCATAGTAACTTTATATGACCAGACATATGATCGTCTAACTTTATATGATGCCATTTTGAAATATAAAGCATCCTATTAACTTTCTCTTAACATTATCCAAAGAAAATGTCTTATAAAAACGACTATCCTATGGAACTAACTACTATAAAAACGTCCTATAAAAAAACAAGTACAAACTAATTAACAATGTCCTTAAAAGTTTGTTAAAACGCAAAAAACGTTTTATAAATGTAAGTGGTGTAAAACAGTTTGTTATGACATTTGGATATTCTTGGCATTCCATAAACCCGCTTTTGTTATATTTTTTTCGGAATCTAAAGAAGATAAAAAGAGTTGCGATTTGCGAATGCATTACCTGGAGCCAAGTAACCTATGGTGCCTTCGAAAGCCGACCCAGAAGAGACGCTACTTCCATCCTGCTTATGAACTCCAAGAATTCTAGCCGTCCCAAAATCGCTAACACGAGCTTCCCACTTTCCGTCCAGAAGAATGTTAGAAGGCTTCAAGTCACAATGAACAATTGGAAAATCGTATCCAGAATGCAAGTAAACCAGCCCTCTAGAAACCGAAACCAAAACTTCAACTCGTTCAGAAAGACCCCATCTCGATCGATCAACCCTAGAATCATGTATAACTTGATCCAAATTACCGTTTTCCATGAACTCGAGAACCAAAGACTTCAACTTCCCACTTTCCCACGCATATCCGATAACTTTTACTAGATTTCTATGCCGCAATTTGCTTAACGTCTTCATTTCTCGGTTGAAACTTCTATCGGATGCGGTTGAATACTGGATGAAGTTCAAAATCTTTACCGCTATCGTGGTTCCATCTTCTAATCTGCCTTTGTAAACGGTGCTTAAACTACTACTACCAACAATGTTACCTTCGTTGAAATCATTGGTAGCCTTTTCTAGTTCTTTTCTATCGAATCTTTTGAGAATGGAGCCTCGGGCGTACTCCGGATCTGGGTTCTCGGATTCCTTCACTTTCGGTATTCGAACATGCCGATAACATAATACCGATATGATTAAAACAAGAAACAAAGCGAGAGATCCGAGTATCGCGAGAATCAAAACGGCCTTTCTTGATATTTTGTTGGCCGAATGGTTTGATCGGCTTGAGATTGCGCATGATTTGGTGTCGTTGGAAACACACAAAGACGGGTTTCCGAGTAATTCAACAGCGCTAGCGTTCCGGAAGATACCGGAATCCGGAATACGTCCTTCTAGCCGATTGAAAGAAAGATTTAGGTGTTTCAGTGTCGAAATGTTGCCGAAGTTCTCGGGAATCAGGCCCGTGAACTTTTTTCTGATAGATCGACGGAAATAAGACGAGTCAAATTTCCGATGCTTTCCGGGATCTCACCGTCAAACATATTACTCGATAAATTCACACTAGCAAGCATGTCGAGAGATGGAAATATTTCCGCTTCAAGACTACCGGAAAAGCGATTTCTCGAGAAATCAAGACTACCGAGGTTTCTGCAGCGTTGAAGGGTTATTGGAATTCCACCCGACAGATTATTGTTCGAGAAATCAATTGCTTCCACCATTTCGAGATCACCCAACTCATTCGGGATCTTTCCCGTAAGAAAGTTGCTCGATAAGTTGAGATAAATCTGCAAATTCTTGAAACTAGAAACCAGCGGCCCGGAAATCGATCCTGTTAAGGAGTTGTGCGAAAGGTCTATCAAAATCAACTGGTTAAGTTTCATTAAGCTATCAGGAATCGACCCGTTAAACCCATTTCCACTGAGATCCAACCGAGAAAGAAGCTCAAGATTTGAAAAAGAACGTGGAATAGAACCGATGAATTTGTTATCCATCAAGTAGAGTTCGGTCAGCTGTTTAAGCTCAAAGATCTCTTCCGGAATCTGGCCTTCAAGAATATTGTTACCAAGCAAAAGACTTTGAAGATGAGGAACTTTGGAAATTTCTACCGGGATGGTTCCAGAAAATCGGTTTTGGCCAAGATTTAAGAGCATCAAACTCGTTAGGTTTCCTATTTCTCTCGGGATCTGACCGAAGATTAAATTACCATGAATTTGGAGTATTTGGAGACTAGAAAGTCTTCCGATTCTCGAACTCAACAATCCAGTGATATTGTTATGTGCTAAATCTAGAATCTTAAGATTCAGACAATCGAAAATGTCGTCCGGGATTCTTCCGGAAATTCGGTTGTCTCCGAGACTTAGAGACGTAAGATTCGACAACCTTCCTAACCCTTCTGGAATCTCTCCAGAAATCCTATTTCTAGACAAATCTAGCAACCGCATACTCGTGCAGTTCGATAAGCTAGACGGAATAGAACCTTCTAGAAGATTATTGCTAAGAGATAGATTCTTGAGGTTATGGAGTGACCCAATTCTAGAAGGAATTGTTCCTGTGAGGAAGTTTAAACTAGCTGTCAAGTATGTTAGATTGACCAACCTGGTTATCGATTCCGGAATCTTCCCACTAAGCTTGTTCTCGTGAAGGGTCAGCGATTGTAACGATTCCAGAAACCCGATATCGGAAGAAACGTTACCAGATAGATTATTCCGCCCAAGTTGCAAAACCAATAGCGACTTCAACCGGAATAACGAGCTCGGGATCGTTGAATTCAACCGGTTATCGTATAACCGTAAAAACTGTAAGCCAACCAGGTTTCCGAGCTCTTCGGGAATCGCACCAACGAACTTGTTTCTGTATAAATTAAGAAGCGCTAGATTCGTGCAACGGCCGACTTCTGGCGGTATTTCGCCCGAAAAAGAATTCTCAAACAGCTGAAGAACTTGTAAACTCGACAAATTCCCGATCTCTCTCGGAACGGTACCGGAAAGTCGGTTTACGCTGAAATCGAGAGCTTGTAGCTCTTTCAATAGACCAACGGAAGTCGGAATCGAGCCTTGTAAGAGATTACCGAAAGCTCCAAGAAGCTGAAGGTTTATCAAATCGCCGATTCTATCCGGAATCGTGCCGTTGAGTTGGTTCTCATCGAGGCTAAGTTGCACCAAGGAAGTGCAATTACACAAGCTCACCGGAATGGAACCCGAAAGGGAATTGTGTCCAAGATCTAGTAATTGCAGATTCCGGAGTTTTCCCAATTCGGGCGGAATCCGACCCGAGAGGGAGTTGGCGTAAAGGGAAAGCGTAGAAAGCTGTGTGCAGAAGTGCAGCTGGGAAGGAATGATTCCAGTGAATGAGTTTGAAGTTAGATCAAGAATCTGGAGGCTGGAAAGGTTTCCAAGAAAGGGAGAGATTTGGCCTTTGAGTTGCTTTTCCTGAATAGAAATGGAAATAACAAGTCCGGAATCGTCGTCACATTGAATTCCAGTCCAGTTACAGTGGTGGGTGGAATCAGGATTCCAATCCAGGAGTGCACCAGTTGGGTCATCTGTGATTGAGTTCTTGAAATGTTTCAAAGCTTCTTCTTCTTCATCTTTGGAAATGGAATCTGCAGATAGAACACCAAGAACTAGAAGAAAGTGCAAAAGTAGAAAGCTTTTGAACACCATTGATGAATTCATTTTGAAGTGGGAATGAATAAGTTTATGGGCATGATGCTGGTTATATATATAATATAATTCAAAGTAAACTTCACCTTTAGTCCCTGTGGTTTGTCAATAATTGACACTTTCGTCCCTATACTTTGAAAAATACAATTTTCATTCTTATGGTTTGTGATTAATTGTTGTTTTCGTACCTCATACAAACTCTCTCGGTTGTCTGCCTCTTAGGTATGAGGAACAAAAACAACAATTTTCAACAAAACGTAGAGATGGACCTAGAAACTTTTTCAAGTGATACTAAGACAACAACATATAACAATAAAAAACAAAGCTATAAATATTTTTTTACAAAGTATCGTTACTAGTTTGTTGGTTGATTCCTTGTATTTCCTAAGGCAAAGCCTGGTCATATGTTTTTTTCTTTGGAAAGGTAACCTAGGCTATCTAAAAACCAATCCCGGTATGTCAAAGTTGTAAGAAACAACTAAGCCATAACCCTTGTTTTTGCCAGGACATTAATGTTGTATACAAGTGGAATTAAACTCTGGACAAATGAGATGTTCTATTATATCCCTTTGTTATTACCGGCTCACATGTTTGAGCTTTCTTATTCTACCAGATCCCTATTTCTTTATAAACAAAACAAATCTGATATTATTATAGCTTTAAGAAATATAAAGCCGATCAATCAAAAAAGGCCATTCGCAGCCGGGCGTACGCAGCGCTGTATGCGGGCTGTGCCGGCGGTAACATCGCTAAGGCCACCCGGTACGGCACCGGTAGTGGCGCCCAACGGTGCCCGCTTACCGTCCTCTTTCACACTCCTTCACACACACACACACACACATATATATACATACAATCTATATATATAAACATAATATTTTAGTATTTAAATAAAATAGATTGTATGAGTGGTACGGGTAAGGATGAAATGGTATGGTAGTAGTAAGGTGGTAATAAAGTTGATGTGGCGCTGAGGTGACAATCTGTATGACCTGTACCACGTATGGCTGCGGATGGACTAATAAGATAATATATACTCTTTATGAACGTACATATATCTTTTTTCATTACAATACAAAACCATAGAATGATGTCACGTGCCTATATACACAGTATGTATATACTCTATATATTTAATTAATCCAAGGATGGATGATGCACTGGGACCGACCAATTTTGTCAAACCTTAATGTGTGAAATCAAAGTCTTCACAGCACACAGAATATTTTTCTTTCGAGACGATATCTTATCTCACCCTATTATTGTATTAGCTGTATACAATGTATGTAATATTTTTATTTTTCTTTTTCGGAAATCCATCAACTTGTCATTTTAAATGAATCTTTTTATTTTATACTTCGTTTTTTCTATTTATACTAAAATATCCAAGATTTCGTAAGTGATCATTCCATATCGTGTGATATTTTCTATGGATTAACTATGATTCTGTTTTCGAAATCGGCATGACGGTTTGCAATGTGTTCTTTTTTTTAGAAGGTTCATTTGGGCTTTACCCAGATTACATCCTTGACAATTTTACAGAGAGCTAAGACACATGCTCCTCTGGGATTAATACTCAGTGGCCATCAATTGCGCACGCATAGATTTGAATCCGGGTGAGAGCTACCACCTTTTAGAAACTTACCACTACGTCACACCTTGGTGGTTGCAATGCGTCCTTTTGATCATTTTGAAATCTCCTTGGTGGCTTGTAAAATGTCCTACTTAATAGAATCATGTTTTTTTCATTTATAAAAATTATATCTTGCAAATTATGAAATAGACATTTGTGAAATCTTGGTTACTATGTTAAAATAGGAAAAAGAAATAGGCTAAATTTGAACACGGGAGAGACATTTAACTATTTTGATTGATTTCTAGACATATTTTGTCATATATTTGCTATATTATTGACATATTTTAAGAAATGAAGGGAACATGAAAGATGGGATGCCATTTTACATCACAAAAACCCCTCAAGCACCTAAATTAGGAGCCTTCTATTCATACCCCTTATACTCTTTATACGGGCTATGAATAGGTGCATGTGAGTGAGCAGGTGGGTTCCAGAATATATAGGGGTATGAAATAATATGAGTAAGAAATGAATAAGAGCTAGGTTAACGTGAAGCGTAACGTGACGTGAGACACAAGTTTTAAATCACGATGCTCTATGGCGGCTGTTGTAGCAAACTTTTTCGAACATTGGATGGGAACTGAAATTATGGCAAGTGGATTGTACTTGTATTGATATCAAACAAGCAAAAGAAAAGTTTGTCAAATTCTTGGGGCAAGGTCAACTTAGTAATTTTACATGGAGCTAGTCCTTGTGACTTTTAGATTTGGCCATATATGGAATTAATTGACCTTCAGAAACCGGGATTGAAAGGACACAACAGAGGCTATGTATTGCAACTTGGTTCATGCCCATGCCTTCTAGATTATGATCACAAATTCAGCCTTCTAGATTTTTCTATGCTTTCCAATTCTTTCCTTATATATTATATATAATATATATCTTTTTAATTCCTAGATAACTTAGAACTTTTGTTTACTTACTCCTTGTTACATTAGGATTAATATCAACAACTTTCCTAGGTAGATTACAATTAGGTGAGATTGTAATTTTAAATTTCTGTAATTGATTTCTTAGGGACGTTCCGTCCACATATATAATGGAATTTAGTAGAATTGGGATCCTTTATTTGACCTTTGATAGAATTTGACCATGCATTTGATTGATAGGAACTAAAATGGAATTTCACGAAAGAACTGAAATTTGCATGTGTTGGAGTGGGAGTTGTTACAACGACAAAAGTGCATGGCATATTGATGTTGGGGGTTGGGAGTGGGTGGCGATTGTGGCGGCGTTAGTAGTGGTCGGTGGTGGTGGGGACTGGGGTTAGTAGGTGGTTGGGTGGTAGGAATCATGGGGGTGGTGGGTGGCAGTGCTAGTGATGGCATTAGTAGTAGCATGGTGGTGCTGATGGCGACGTTGGGTGACAACTATGACCATTGATAGTACTAGTGGCATCACAAACCAAACAAACCCCATCATGCCTTGCCTATCTGGCGTTATTAATCCTTATTAGCATATAGAGTAAGTTCGTCTTCCTTGAGACCTTTGAGCATCCAAGAAATTGTGATGTCAATCATTAGAAAATGCCATGTCAGAAGATTAACACGGAGGAACCTTTTGTGAGCTTTTTTTTTGATAAAGTTGTTACTTTAATAGACTAACATTAATATTTTCAAGATTTTATGGAGCACATGCGCTTTAACGCAACAAGTTATTGAATTCACCATGGTAGAACTATATTTATTAGACACTATAAATGTCTAAACGTTTAAAATAGACTAATTAATGAGACTTACTTTATAATATCAAACACTTACGCATTTTATGTTAAAATTTTACCATAAGTAATTAAATCTATAGGTTTAGCAAAGGGAACATGAACTACAGATAGTTAGTAACCTACCCAACCTTCTTAGATGTCATCGGTTCAAATCTCATCAAAATTCTAGAGGTGTGTGTAAGTTAATTTGCCATATATAAATAATACATTTCTAAAATAGGTTTATAAAAAGTTTTTAGACATCTAAGAAAGTTTTTATAACATTTTTAAAATAAAATTTCGTATTAGCTTTTGTTGCAAAACACTTTTCTAAAGTGGAACACATTTTTTAGAGAACACTAGTAACTTCTTTTTTCAAATAATATCATATAACACTATTAATAGTATGCTTTGTTTCAAAAGTATTTAAAAAAAACTTATTAAGACGTTGAAAATTAATCATCATATAGAACTTGCTTCCTTTTACATAAAACACATAAGTGTTTGGACGTATAAACTTCAGTCTTATAGAATAATCTACTATGACATTTTAGACTCATTTGACGTCTTACAAATCTGATTTTATAAAGATGACATTATTTTTGCTTTAACTTTTGACACGGTCTTGGTAAATTGACTCCCAAAACGCACCAACTCAATTAAAGTAATATAATACTTCAAGTAACCTAAAATAGAACTTATAAGATTGTTTTAGGCCAACCTCAAGAAGAAGAAAACAAGTCAAAGATGGCACTAGGTTTCACATTGAAAATGAGAGTGGATCTTGTGATTGCTATATCTTAATTCTGTTGAAGCAATGATGTATATAGTAGGCTCCTTAAATACCAAGTCAATGCTTATCCCCTCACGCTTCTACAAGTCACAAAATAGAAGAAAAAAGAAGACTTCACGATTATTTTGGTTTATACTATTTTTTTTGTTTTGGGGTTTCGAGCAAGTTTATATTGTTTTATACGGGTGACGATGTGTTTCATATAATATATAAAAATTGGATGTGCTTTACGATCTTGACGCAGTGGGAAACGTGGTACGGATCGACAAACGTCAACCCGAAAAAATAAACGACGCTCACAAGCGTGAAACGCCAAGAAACAAGAGATAAACTCTATAAATCTCACAAAGAGAAGGAATATTATTAATCAAAGTCTGAATAACAATGAATCCTAAAGCCTTATTTATAATCTAGCTAAAACGTAATTAAGGAAAGTAAATAAACCTAATTCTATTCTAACTAGGAAACTGAATAAAATAATTACCAAATATAAATCCTAACTTAATGAATAAGAAAACTAAATAAATACTTAAACTAATTACTAAATATTTAATCTAAATAATTACTTAATAAAATATTTAAACAGGTTAATAAACGCAATAAATCCCGGACTGATTTGATACGCGATTTGGTCAGCGATCGGCTCGCGCTGCGAGCCATAGCCTCGCGTCGCGAGGTCTAGTCTGCCTCGTTGCTGGATTTTTCGTTTCTTTCGAGCCCGTTTTCTTGGTCTTCGGAATTCTCTTAAAATCCTGAATACAACCCGAAACCGGTCTGTATCAGTCACCCCCACTTGAAAAGAACTCGACCTCGAGTTCACTAGAAAGTCTCTTAACTTCTCGGGGTCTTGTTGTAACATCAGATCACGAAGCATGTTATCGGGTTGGCCTTCGAAACTTAGAAAAGGATCGACTTCCGCAGGTTGTGTTCGACTCCATGTAAGCGTCACTTCATCCAATTCGTAGGGATAGACAACATTAAAAACTTTAAAGGGAACTTTTTGAACCTTTGGTGCTATGAGGACGGAAACATCGCCTTTGAGATCGTCATTATTGGCTTTCACGGATCTTGGCGGTTCGGGAATGTCATTAAACGGTTTGCTTTCGGCTTCTTTTGTGACTAGTGCGAGATCGGGCTCCGAAACTTCCGTTTTGATAACGATTTCTTTTTGCGCCTCAATCGCGAGGGGTGGCGGCTCGATCACGATGGGGATGATTTCCTCTTCAGTTGTCTTCGGTAGTTCTTCTTTTCTTTCCGGCAAGACTTCGTCTTTTTCGGGTAGTTGTTCCGAAATAGGTGGTTCTTCGATGAGGGAAAGAATTGGATTTACATTACCATCGATCCTGTCACACAAAACCTCGGTCGGTTCTTCATGCCTATTCTCACGGTTGTCGTTGTATGGTTCGGGATCCGGTTTGTTAAGGACTCGTTCGTGATCTCCCGGTAAGAATTGTTCCGCCATAAGTTGTTTCATTCGTTTCCATGATGGAACCTCTCTTTTCCGTTGGCGGCGTCTTTGCGTGACCACTTTATCCCACCAAACGGATGCGGTGCTCTTTAGGTGATAAGCAACCAACTTTACTTGCTTTTCTCTAGGAATCTCGATAACCTCGAAGAATCGGTCGACTTCGTGTTGCCAATTTAAAAATTCTTGCGCTTCGAAAGTTCCATAGAAAAACGGAATTTCCGCTTTTGTATGAAGGGCGTGTGCATTTCTTTTTTGCTTAATGGGTTTTTCTTCTTCCTTCTTTTCGAATTTGGGGCTAGGAAAACTAACCCGGTTACGGTAATCGGGATGTCTGTCTCTTCTTCGACGCTCGATGATGGGAGTGTCGATTTGATTGGCAAGGTTAGCGCGGGCAGTGTTGAGGGCCGTGGAAAAAGCCATGGCGATTGCCTCAATATCTGCTTGGTTGATGAATGATTGTGGTGATGCCATCTGAAGGAAAAGAGACAGGTAGTCTGGCTCTGATACCAACTGACGCGGCGGGAAACGCGGAACGGATCGACAAACGTCAACCCGAAAAAATAAACGACGCTCACAAGCGTGAAACGCCAAGAAACAAGAGATAAACTCTATAAATCTCACAAAGAGAAGGAATATTATTAATCAAAGTCTGAATAACAATGAATCCTAAAGCCTTATTTATAATCTAGCTAAAACGTAATTAAGGAAAGTAAATAAACCTAATTCTATTCTAACTAGGAAACTGAATAAAATAATTACCAAATATAAATCCTAACTTAATGAATAAGAAAACTAAATAAATACTTAAACTAATTACTAAATATTTAATCTAAATAATTACTTAATAAAATATTTAAACAGGTTAATAAACGCAATAAATCCCGGACTGATTTGATACGCGATTTGGTCAGCGATCGGCTCGCGCTGCGAGCCATAGCCTCGCGTCGCGAGGTCTAGTCTGCCTCGTTGCTGGATTTTTCGTTTCTTTCGAGCCCGTTTTCTTGGTCTTCGGAATTCTCTTAAAATCCTGAATACAACCCGAAACCGGTCTGTATCAGATCTATTATATTTTGGTATTTATAGTAAAAAAATGTTTTGTTTTAACTATGTAGTATATTTTGAAAATCTGGACAAGTTAGACCACAGATTACCCACGAACTATGAGTAGGTAATTTCTTTTATTTTTCTATGGTAGTTGCATGGTGATCGGTCGAAAATTATGGCCATCGATGATCTGACAGTGATGCCTATTCCTATGGCTTTTGTACCAACACACTTTTCCTGAAATTAAGTTGTCTCTATTAGATAAAAGTATTCAAGACTTCACAAGTGATTATTCCGCAACTTGTGAAATTTATATTTAATGAATCAACTTTGATTATGGTGGGGATGGCATACAAAACAGGCATGATGGTTTGAGAAATGTACTCTTGGCTTATGAAATCTCCTTGATGGCTAGCGAAACCAGCTACTAGAATCATATTTTATTCATAAATAATAACCTCTTGCAAGCCATAAAATAGACACTTTGCAAAACCTTGGTTGTTTTGTTTAAATTGAAAAAAGCAATAAGCTAAATTTTAATAGGAAAGAGCCATTTAACTATTTTGATCAATTTCTTGATATTTCCTGTCAACCTGTTTATGGTTTATGGACATGTTTTTAGCAAGTCATTATAAAAATGGCTCAAGCACCTTGAAATATGGCAAGTGGATTGTACTTATTTGTATTCTTATACCAAACTAGCAAAAGCAAAGTTGTCAAATTCTTTGGATGAGGTCAAACTGTTATACATGTGAATCTCTGTCGACTATTAAATTTGACCGTACATGGAATTAATAGTAGGTGCATAGAATCAATGTAGTTAAAAATAAAAATAAAAAAAACATATAAAAAATAAATAATCCAAGTCTTGGAGCCCCCTTTGATATGTAACAAATTCTCAGGGTTACTAAAATCTATTGGGTAGTGTAACCCACAAGCCTACAAAACACCGAGTTGTCACACTAGCCATCACATTACCTTTACCCACAAGCCTTCACCAAGCCAAAAAAGAAGAACCACTACCCACAAGCCTGAATACCCAATATATATGTATATATATCAATAAAAAATAGAAAAAGGTGTGAGAGACAGCACGGGTAGGCTAGGCTTGGAAACCCGTTGCCGGAAACCTGAATGGAAGCCCATTTGTAAACCTACAAGCTCACAGGCAAGCCTGCGGGCACTACGCAAGGCCTCATAGATCAACTTAAAATTAAGATTAATAAACGGGCACAACATAAGCGCAAATTGGAATGAATTGACTCTAAAAACTAAGCTTATATGATACAATAGAGGCCGTTAGTTTTATGTTATCTGGGTCGTCTTTTGAGTCAAGTCTTGCCTTTTAAATTCTGATCACAAATTTAGGCTTCTTGAAGAAAAAGTTCCTCACTTTTATTTCTACTTTTGTTCCTAAATAAGTTAGCATTAATTTCAACTTTCCTACTAAGCTTACAAATTAGGTGAGATTTGAATTTCAATTTTCTATAATTTATCTTTTAGGAGCCTCTAGTTGAATAAATAAAATTTGGTAGAATTAGAATTCATAACAGAAAATTTGACTTTGAAAGAATTGTAATATGATTTGATACATCAGACCATGCGTTTGGTTGGTAGGAAGTGGAATCAGGTCGGTCCTATGATTTTTGATGCCCTGTGCGAAAACGCTAAAAATGTCTCTATATATGCTTATCTTTTAAGCAAATGAAACAACGAAATCTACGACATTTTAAACCGTTGGAATCTAGTCAAGCTATAAGACTATCCCCCCATGTTGATTTTTATTAACTATTAAAAACAAAATATGAAGGGGCATAAAAACCAAAAACCCGAATTACAAAATACAAGCATATATCACCTGAAAAAAATGTATTC